>JAHWFP010270269.1:0-29854 GCA_023313725.1 Lithobius niger | reverse complement strand
AATTTTCTGTTCAAATCCCATTTTTGCTAACATGTTTTCGTATTTATAAATCTAATTTTGTTCAAATTTATCCTTCATTTTGTCTTGATCTATTAAGATATCTACATAATTAAGGACGTATGATGTGCGTGCGTGCGTGCGTGCGTGCGTGTTTGTACCTCTACTCCTCTGGAACCAAAGCACCTACAAAGATGGGAGTAGGACCAAACGAAAGATAATTAAATTGCGCTTTTAATAGGCCTATTTTCATCGCTATAACTTGATATTATCACCCTCAAATATACGAAAAACCCTGAAAAACTAACGTCAAAGTTTTTTTAAACCCTCTTGATGATTGTTCATGACGTCATAGTTTGTTCATGAAAACCTCCTGAAGCGAAGAGAGATGATCTGGAAAAGAATGCACGGACGACGTATTTCGCAACAAACCACATATACATCTTAAAATTGGTTTTGTATTAATTGACTTGATGCAGGGAAAAATCAAAACAATAGATTTGGTTTTAAAACGGTGTCTGCGCTGATTGAGTGAGCGAAGCGAACGAAAATCAGCGTTTGTCATCAGAAACAGTGCTTTTCTGAAAAATTGCTTGATCTTAACTTTTTGCTCGCCTCCTTGGACGTAAAAAAATAATACTGACCTTCTCTCGAGATAACCGATATCTCATACTACACTCTTATAATTTGCTTGATCGTTTTTTATGCGGAAGGTCTGTATCATAAGTGTTGCAGCAAGAAATCTCCTCGAGCGCAGCGAGGCGACGCGGAATGAGCGAGCGAAGCGAGCGACTCCGCTAGTTTATATTAATATCTACATAATTAAAATCATATGATGTGCGTGCGTGCGTGTTTGTACCTCTACTCCTCTTGAACCAAAGCACCTACAAAGATGGTAGTAGGACCAAACGAAAGATAATTAAATTTCGCTTTTAATAGGCCTATTTTCATCGCTGTAATTTGATATCACCCTCAAATAAGCGAAAGAACCTGAAAAATTAACGTCAAAGTTTTTTTTAACTCTCCTGGTGTTTGTTTATGACGTCATGAGGTTCGTTCATGACGTCATAGTTTGTTCATGAAAACCTCCTCGAGCGAAGCGAGATGATCTGGAAAAGGATGCACGCAAAAAATAACCTAAAAGGACGACGTATTTTGCAACACACCACATGTAGATCTTAAAATTGGTTTTGCATATAACTGACTTGATGCATGGAAAAATCAAAACAATAGATTTGGTTTTAAAAGGGTGCCAAACATTCGTGTTTCTGAAGCACGGATATGAGTGGATTGAGCGAGAAAAGTGAGCGATTTGCACGTAAACTAAACCCTTTGCAAACAAAAAAATCGTATGTGTTGAATTATTTAGATAAAATGCAGGCTTGCTGAGGAATGTGACAAACGAACTGTGAGCAACATTTGCAATTAGTTTGCACAGTCAGTACATCCCGTTCTCCTGTCTCTGACTGCTCGGCTGCAGTCATGGATCGTGTTGAAGCTATTAGTTGCACACTGAGATGATCGGGTGAAGGAAAGAAATACGCAAAAACAACCTAAACGGACGACGTATTTTGCAACGTAATACATATAGATATTAAAATTGGTTTTGTATCCACTGTGTTGATGCATGGAAACCTGGTTTTAAAACGGTGCTAAACATTCGTGTTTCTGTAGCATGGTGGTGCGTGGATTGACCAAGCAGAGCGAGCGATTTCCACGTAAAGTAAACCTTTTCAATGTGTGTCTCGCTTTGCTGTATCAATCTTTCATCTCTCACCTTCGTAGGATATTACATCTAACGTTTTGCAGATGTTTCTCCAAGTGAGGGATCATCAGAAAGTGAAGTGATAAGACGCCCATGGAAAAATCTGTACTGAGCAGGACGTAAAAAACAATATTCTTAAAATAAGTGAAACAAGAAAACCCATATAAAGTGTATACTAACACAAATTACAAATGATGTGTGGTTCTTGATGGTTACATTGATTCAGTCAAGTTGCTGAGGAAATGTTTGCGCTGATTGAGTGAGCGAAGCGAACGAAAATCATCGTTTGTCATCAGAAACAGGGCTTTTTTGATAAATTGTTTGATCTTTTTGCTTGACTCCTTGGATGTAAAAAAATGATATTGACCTTTTCTCGAGATAACCGATATCGTGTACTACACTCTTATAATTTGCTTGATCGTTTTTTATGTGTTAGGTATGTCTGTATCATAAGTGTTGCAGCAAGATGTCTTCTCGAGAGCAGCGAGGCGACGCGGAATGAGCGAGCGAAGCGAGCGACTCCGCTAGTCTTCTATTAACACCTGGCATACATTTTCCTCTTTTCTTGTGTTTGTAATTTTTTTTATTTTTGCTATAAATGCTATTTTAGTTGAAATTGGTTTTTTATACACTGATAAGATTTTAAAAAATTTCATTTTTACTGACTGTGTTTTTAACTCCATATCTACGTAGTTATTTTCTTCAACACTTTTATTTGTCTGTTTTACTTCAAAATTTTCCAAAATATACCATTATTCCTCCACCTCTTTCAGTATTTTCCCTTGTAATGGCAATTGTTTTATTTTTTTTTTCTCTGTAGATTTGCTCCGTAACGCAGAATTTCGATTGGTATGCCATTCTGGAGTTACGGGGATTAATAGTACTTTATTCGAGCCATGGCCTGCAGTCATGCGCCCACCCTAAATAAATTAATACACACTTATCAGCAATTACAACCCGTACCGTAGCAGGGTACAACTAACACAATGTTGCTCAATGCACCTCTTACACAACATACCAGCACTTTTACAACATACACACACGGTATTTCCATCTTTTCTTTTGGTCCTCCATTTCTTTTGTTGGTGTCGTCTTTTTCTCCAGCTTCTTCACTATGTACTCTATGTATCCTTCCACTATGTACGAGCCAGATTTTCACGTCTTTTACATTTGCCTCTTTTTCCTTAGGTTCAGGTGTCACTCTTATACAAGCACTGCCACATGCCTCTTTCCTGCACATTATGCATCTCATGCAACTCCTAGTTTCTAGGGGGAAGACACCTGAGGCCTTCACAAACCGTGCAACATCACTGAGACGTTTAACGTCCTCCTTTTGGCCTGTGACTGCTAACAACTATTCCCTGGACAGATCCAACGGTGTAAGATCTTGCATTAATTCCACCATAAGGTGCAGTGCAATAACAGATGAGAAACGGTACTGTCTTCCCCACACGAACAGGCTGATGTAAGAATCATTCCATTCGTTTCATGTGTCACTGGAGAAGAAGATGCACCGTTCTCAAGCGCGACAACAGTCTGGCCTTCTAATAAGGCATTGCGTTAAGAGTCGACTCATAGGCACTGGTGGGCATACCTTAAACAGGACATGGCCTGTCTCAGCTGCCAACCATTCCACGTTCCACTGCTGCAGGGTCCAAGAGTTCAGCACTGGCTTAGTAGTTGCGAGCGACAGAGCTAGTAACACTGTGTTACAGCAACTCTCACACGTGCGCCTGGCTATCTGATTCACCTCTTCATTGCGCGGAATGTCAGAGTGGCTCTTTATCCACTCAACAGCTGGGAAGCGTGTTTGGGTTGTTGCCCAAAGCTTCCAGCATGTACTGTATTTGAGCGGCTCGCATACAGATAACGCTACTAGAGAACCGCGCAGCGCCATTACCAATGCCAACGAGTCGGTGAATACCCTAAAATCTAAGACTTGCAGATCCGCAGCTACATTGAGCGCTACTGAGATGGCTGCCAATTCGCACAGATAACTGGACCTGACACCATTCAGGCTCCTTTCCAGAACAAATTTCAGATCCGGTATCCACACCCTGATACCGCCGGTCTGAGTCTGCACATGAAAGGACGCATCACAATAAATAAGACATGCTCGCGCACTTTTCCTAGTAAAGACGTGTTGCAGCTCTGGGCACCACCTCCACGGAGAGGCCTTGAACCGGAGTTGACACAAGGCACCCTGTCACTGTTCGTAGTCCCTCGTTGATCGCAACTTTCAAACTTGCACGCACATGCGTGTGATATGCAGCCAATAGCAACCCTCTCAGGATGTCCCAGAAATGGGTCAAAGACCTCAACATGGGTATGCGACGTTCCAGCCTCTCTCTGAGAACCCCCATATGTTTCGTCCACTTTAGATTGTTGTCTAACCAAACACCTAGATATTTCACACAATCTGTCGGACGGACGGTGACCCCTCCAACATTTATTGATAGGTGGGAAAAGTTGACCCTTGCTGAGCGAGAGAATGCCACTACCTCCGTCTCGGCAGGTGCTAGGGAAAGGCCATAAATCAACAGCTTACGATCAATACGCCTCAAATGCGTCTTGCGCGCTCCATACGAGCACATCCGGGTCGCTTTCGTCTGCATAGCAAACAATGTTCGTATCCAGCTGCATTTCCTTGAGGACATCATTTATTGCTATAGCGAAGAGAACAGGGCTACGACAAATGCTTTGCGGCAGGCCTCAGTCTGTGCTCGCTTCTGACGACCAGTATCCATTTAACTTTGTTGCAAATGCTCTCCTTCCGAGCAGTGCTAATACTGCATCAGATAGCATTCTCCCTACACCTATATTCTCTAGAGAGGCCTTGACCAATGCCATACTCACCGTGTCGTAAGCCACACGTATATCCAAAAGCACCGCAAGGACCGTGAGCCTCTGCACCCATGCTTCCCTGATGCTGGACAATAAATACAGAATGGCCTGTACTCAACAAGCATCCGTAGTATTCCAAGTCCCAGCGTATCCTGTAAATTAACATACGCTCATGCACTTTACGAGTGTAGGATAACAGCACTATCGGCCTATAATTCCGAAGATCAGAGCGGACGCTGCCGTGCTTATGGACTGGCGGCAAATTTGATACCTTACCCAGTCAAAGTCATGAAGCCAACTTATGGACTGGGACCAAGAATGTGAAGAGCCATGATTGAGGAAGAGTGGCACCTTCAAACAGTCCCTGCAAATATCGGAGTAGCTCTATAGAGCCCCGTTCTGTTAAGGAACACAGGTCTGCGTACGAAACCATAGCAATGGTTGTCTTACACTTGGATATGGACCATTGAAACTCATACATGTGGAATGGAGTCTCAGTCTCAGATCCACGGACAGACTGCGCCGGGCAGTCCGGTGGTTTTGCACCGCATGGCAGAGAATACACGCTAGTGAATCTCACATTAAACGCATTCGCTAGAGACTGCCCACTCAACACCGCATTACCAGGTTCTCCAGTTGGTTGCTGCTCATATGCCCAAACCACAGACCCTTTCGTGTCCTATGGCTGGATCGCGCACTAAGCTTCTGACACTGAGCCAGCTGAGGCCACCGCAACAAATATCCTCACGCCATGGTGAGCTTTTTCCGTGTGGATTATATACGCTGACTCTTGCACAGTGGCTTTATAACAGAACCAGGTTTCATCAGATGGAGTCCGTTTCCACCTTTGATATGCCGTTCTCCTGTCTCTGACTGCTCGGCTGCAGTCTAATTTCTACTAGACTGGCTCTGTTTAGTGCTTTGACTGCCCTTGGAACTGCCACTTTTCTTTCTGCAGATTATTCGCACACCAGCTGCCAACGGTGCCGTTATCCACCTTTGGCCTCATGTTCCCAGAAGCCATCGTCGGTACCCCATGCCCCTTCATATGCAGCGCGATTGGAAAGTGGTCGCTGCCTCGAAGGTCGTCCGAGATTGCAAAGCCAAAGACATCACTGATTCTTGTTGTTTGCTGTTATTAGGCAACAAAGCAAATCAGCAAATGCCAGCCGTAAAGCGTAGACTTACGATTTACGATTTATTTATTGAGCCAAGAAGATCTGCAAATCCATGCACTCACTAACTAAACCTATACTAACCTATACTAACCTAACCTACTGCCTCCAGATACACAAAATACAGGACGACCCTGGGTGACAACCCCAGACCACAATACATTTGAGAACCATATGAAACTCGAACACAGGGCACAGGGAACACCGGAAATGCCTCAGTTGCCTGAACACACAATTAAATCCTACTGGAATCGCTGAGTTGCCTTGCAGAAACCCAACGCCTTGCGTAGATATCCGATACGTGAAACCGAGTGCGGCACAACACCGAGTGCAACCCACAAAGGGTTGTCCTTCCTATCGAGAATGAAGCGCCGCTGTGCGACCCAGAGAGGACAATCCAATAGAAAATGACGCACCGTTTCCTCTCCTCCTTTACATGCATACTGTCGTGAGCGTACACAGCCCAAGCGAAACAAATGTGCTCGCAGTTGCACATGTCCAGTGCGCAATCTAGAAAGGAGACCAGCATCGCGCCTGGAAAAACTGTTGAGAAGCCTAGGACAAGACGTGCTGGGCTGCAGCCCATACAAGGCACGGCCAACCCCACCAGTGGACCACTCCTTCTCCCGCACTGCGCCGAAGATCCCCGCCACCACTGGCCGTAGATCTCTTGGTCCCAGGTTGAACCTGACATCATTGCTCCACCCGCCGATCCCTGCTTGGCCAAAGCATCTGCCAGCTCATTTCCAAAGCAACCAGAATGCTCCCCCGATCCACATGACTGAGATCACCCGGCCCAATTGAGAGAGTGTGCAGAGTTTCCACCCAATATCTACTGCTATAGAATGGGTGCACTGCAACACCCCAAAGCAACGACGCAGAAACCCCAGCCCTGGCTGAGAGTCTGTGGGAATGCTGAACTCCGGCAGCTGAACATCCATACCAATATCCAGTGCCACCGAAATTGCCACCAACTCCCCGACGAATGCTGAAGGGAGTGGGTCGAGTGTATAACAGTACTCTAACCGGAGACTCGGAATGCACACCCCTATCCCACCCTTAAACCCGTCCCTCTGAAAGGAAGCATCGCAGTAAACCTCCACTCCACTTCCACTCTCAGTGAGAGCTCCCTCTTGCAACGCATTAGCCGCTGCAGTACACCACACCCATGGTACCTTGGGAAGCACCACGCTCGGACAAGGAAACCCCCTTAACCCCTCATGCAACAACAGCGATGCACCAAGACCCGGCGAACCCAACAGATCTCGGGCACCCTCAGACAGACACAAGTAATCTAACAAAATGCAACCCAGCGGGTCTTCTCGACCCCGTGCAACCGCTCGCAAGCAGACCCTAACCAACAGATCCTTTGCGCGTAAGCACACTGGGGCATCACCCGCTTCAATCTGCAATGCTGAAACAGGAGTCGACGGCAGACACCCGGTTACCACCCAGAGACATTGATTCAACGACACCTGCACATCCTGCATAGCTCTCTGAGAGACTGCCAAAATTGGGAGATGGTAATCCGCACATGAGCACACATACACTCTATAAAAGGAAACAAAGGCGCCACGCCGAGCAACCGCTTTGTTGCCAGTCAAGGACTTCAAAATATTACCCCTAGCCAAGATATTCTCGTTGACAGCGACAGCGTCCTGTGTCCAGCAAAGCTGCGGATCAAGCCAGAAACCCAAATACCGCACCTTTGGCTTGGCCTGCACTGGAGTACCATCAACCAATATGGACCTCTCCCACATCCTATCTCGCCGGAAAAATCATCAACTCTGTCTTTGCACCAGACAACTTGAGGCCCCGAGCGGCTAATGCACGAGAACCCATGGCAACAGCCTCCTCCAATGCCGCCAAAACAGTTTGCAGGTCCTTGCCCGCAAGCCAAACTGCAACATCATCCGCATAGGCGACCACATTGACCACTGAGCTCAACTCAAGAAGTACGTCATTGATCGCCACAGCGAACAATGCAGGGCTCAACAGCTACCTTGAGGGAGGCCCCGTTCCATAGTTCTAACATCAGACCAGACACCCCCCCACCTTGGTTACAAACTGACGCTTTCCAACCAGGGCACTCACTGCAGCCCTAAGCTTCCTGCCAATGCCCAAACAATCCAAGGAATACTCCACCCACGAAATGTCAACCATGTCGTAGGCAGCCTTGATGTCAAGGAAGACCGCGATGGCAAAGCTATCATTGAACCAGGCCTCCCTAATGCCCGATTTGAGGAGCATCATAGCATCCTGTGCACCTCGATTCTGCCGAAACCCAAACTGAGCACGGAAGAGGCCACCCGAGTTTTCGATTTACCAGACCACGCGGTTTATTAGCATTCTCTCATATACCTTGCGCGCACACGAGAGAAGCGCAATTGGCCTATAACTCGTGACCGCAGTCGTAACCTTTCCCCTTCCCAACACCGGAGTCAAGACTGAGAAGAGCCAGGAACGAGGCACAGGGAACCCATCAAAACGACTCTGTTAAAATGCCAGGAGAGACTGCCGTCCTGTAGCATCCAATCCCACCAGATCACCATAGGATATGCCATCAATCCCGACCGCACTCTGAAGTTTACAAGAGTCAAATGCCGCCACAAGTTCCCGCATCACATAAGGGGGTTCAGGCCCCCAGGGTTCCCCTCGAAAACCTATTGTAGGCTGGGGAGGGCCACAGGGTGCCCCATACACCTCCGCGAAATTACAATTGAAGGCCTCCGCCATCTGCCGCCCAACAAGGACCTCACCGGCTGTCCCAAAAACCCAAGCTACAGTAGGGCGAGCATCCTGTGGACGAATCAGGGCCCAAGCCCGGGAGAGAGAGAGAGCCCTTCAGACACTCGTTCACAAAGCCTAGCCCCATACTGCATCTTTTCCCTACGGAGGAGGAACCTGGTTTCCTGGGCAACTCCAAGGTACTCATACCATCTCTCATCAGACCGGATGTGCCTAAACCGCTGCCATGCACGGCGCCCCTCCCTGACCGCCACCACACAGACAGATGTCCACCATGCGACATCCCACCTACCTCTTCCCTTATCCCGCCGACACCCCTTCCTTTTCTTCTTAACCCACACCCTTATCCAGGGAGCAAAATCTCCTGACTCAACGATCGGTCTGACCCGAGTTCCGGCAGCTATCCAGGACCCTAGGATATGTATCACCCCAAGACAGTGCCACGGTCTGTTGAGACCTCAAATGAGAAGGACAAGGCCAAGTCACCGGTACACAGGAACATGTCCACACCGTACCGCCGCACGAAAGTTGGCGTACCATTCTGAATAACCGCAAGATCGAGCTGTTCCAATGTATCCGAAATTATCCTACCCCGGGTATCACAGCGCCTGCTACCCCAGAGCCAGTGGTGTGCGTTAAAATCTCCCCCAGTACCAAAGGCCTGAGAAAAGACGCAACCCACGCCACCCACTCCTAGCGGGAAATGCGACCAGTGATGTGCACCACACCCACAGTTAGCCACCCCACTCCCCACCACACCCTAAACATACAAGCATCCACACCCCTACAACTGGGGAGGAGGAGGGGGGCCGAAAAGGGGACCCAGTCTCGAATGTACGCTCTGATCCCTGAACTACCAGGCCCAGCGATTCCAACAAAATCATTCAAAACTGGGATAACTCCTATGGGGAGCCTCGTCACTATTAGACCTAAAATTTCGACTTTTAAGCCTAAACTGTCTATCTCCTCTCCCTTATTCCCTATGCCCCTAACATTCCACGTACATATGGTGAACGATGAAAATAATTATGTTAGAACAGGCCCTAAGACGACACTTCCACACGAAGCAATTCGTTAACACCGTACAAAAAATTGGAGTCACTGGACTCACTGGACCCACATTCTTTCTCACTACCCACAACACTAGGACCACTAGTCACTTCAACTGGGTCCTCGACACCGGCCATAGATTCCTCACCAATGGTCAGGCACACTGCCGCACAAGTCACACTAGCTAGAGCATTATTTCCTCCACTGGCTATGTCTGCTACTTGCTCTACATCAGCCATGGCTTCCTCATCACTCCACACTACTTTATCCCCAATAGTATGGCACTCCTTCGCACTGGACGCAGTTGCTGGGTCACTATTTTCATTGCCACTTTGATTCACACCGCTCTCTGACACACTGACCACTGTCGCACAAGCCATTGCCACACTACTATTCACTGGTCCATGCGGGCCCAGTTTCACTGGAGACCCCGCTGCAGTGTCTTCCAGGCCTAACGCACCTCCCACTCCCGACCCCTTCACTATTCCGCTAACCTCCTCTCTTGCACACAAGTCACCATCATCCACTACTTCCAGGCTCAAAAAACGGTTTTCTGCAACTATTGCTGCTACTTTTGGCAACGGTGGGGAACTGGCCAGAGTGGACCTAGATGCCGAGGCCTTACGTCTTCTCGATCTTCGCTGTGTCATCCAAACTCCAGTATCTTCGCCTGCTGGTGCATCATGCGAACGGCCAGTGGCCCCAGACGCCTCTGCTGTCACTGGCGCACCATCTTTCCGCGCGATTAGATGTGCACACAAACCGTCACGCGGTAAAGTCATGTTACACTCGCCACAGAACAAACTGGTGCAATATTTTTGGACGTGGCCACGAATTTTTCACCGTAGACATCTTGGAGGTTTGTCCGCCACTGCCAACAATGCTGCAATGCCTAACACCCCAATGACGTCCGGGACGTCATCCACCAATACTAAGTCTCTATAAGGCGCAACACACCACATCTGACCCTTGTGCGACAGTGTCGCATGCCGTCCATAGTATGCAGTTCATGATGCAACCCTACCAGTTCACCATAGCTTGCCATGGGCCTCACTATATCTATATCTCTTACATCCAGTGGCAACCAGTGCAACTTGATTCGCAACGACATGTCATGTAAGTCATAGACTGCAGCTGAAAATCCCCCGACTTGCAGCCGACCCTTCCTTTTCACTATCTGCTTGGCTTCATAGTCACTGAACTGGACCTGAAATGCATTGCCAGCTCGCAACCACCCATGCCAATTATACGTCGAAGGTCCACAATGGGTGCCAAGGCGTCCCTCAAATTTTCCAAGACATAAGGCCGTCTCGCTTGCTCTGCCACAATGACCAGCGTCTTCTCCATAGACAAATTCACAAGGCAGCCCCTATAGAGTCTCTTCACCCATGCAATATCCCTCTAGAACAAAATGGTCTTCTTCCTCTTCTCCCTCATTAAAACGAACTGCTCCATCGCCCTGAGAGGTTGCAATCTCCACATATGAGGCCTTTCTTACCTCTGGCTTCTGCCCTACACCTGCTCTCCTGTGGTAAACGCCGTCGGCAATATATCCACGTTGTCCAGCTTCCTGTGCATTGTCAACACCACCGCCGATACTGCCATTGTTGCCACGTCTTTGTTGCCAACGCCATTGTTGTCCTCTTCTTCGTCTGCATACTTAATCGATACACCATACAAATTCAAATCGACTTCATCTAGCCCAATTGCCTCGGTTAACTTCCAAACCTCTCCGTACTTATCTGCAGCCACCAAGCCCTTCTCAACCTCAGACTGCGGTAACACACCCTTTCTTTTGAGTGACAGAAGGAACAACAACGCTAACAATGCTGGAAATAAGCAGTTGTTCACAGTTGTTCATAAAAATTAAATGATCCGGGTGCCCCTAAGAAGGCAGGAACGCAAGGGGTAATAACAACGCCAAACTGAAAACATGCAATTGTTGTTCACAATGCCTTTTGTAGAAATTCGGTGACACTACACTGACACTGCAAGCACGAAGCCAATGGATAGACGGTTTTACAGGTGTAAGGAAGATATGCTGACTGAGTGAGCGCAGTGAACGAAAATCAGCATTTCTTAGTCAGTATGCGGAAAATTATGATTAAAGAAACTTACTTGAATGACGCATGGACATTGGACCTACACATGGCAGCCAACACCACACGTTTATTATAGGTTATCTCCTAAGCAATTGTTCACAGTGCCTGCTATAGAAATTCGGTGGCTCCAAGCTGTCATTGCAGGTAACAAGGCAAGGGGTAAGAAGATTTTACTGTGGTAAGTCATTTCGGACATGTTTTTCTCTTCAACTTGATAGCATGCAGCAACCACATTATCAGCCAACAAAAATAAAACGATGAATCTTACAGATTAAGACAAATGGGAAATGAGAGTCTGGGATGACACTAACAAACGAATAAAATACGTAGTCATCTAAACCTTATTAAAGAGATACAGGTTTTTTAGGGCATGAGATACGAGTCAGTATGCAAAGAGCAATAAGTAATTTCCTCGAGCAAATGAGACGATGCCAAACTAGAAATAAGCAATGGCTCACAGTGCCTGTTATAGAAATTCGGTAACACCATACTGTCACTGCAGCCAAGACGGTAAGGAGGAAGCAGGTTTTACAGTTGTAAGGGATATGCACTGACTAAGTAAGCAAAGTGAAAGAAAATCAGCATTTGTTTGCCAGAAGGAAAATTTTGATATTAAAAGAAACTTACTTTGATGAAGCATGGACGTATACATGACAGAGAAGACCACATATTTATTTCACCCGTCCAGGTTTCTTCTAGTCTATATATTAAAAGCCGACCAAGCCGAATTTTGTAAATAATGTCCTAGCTTCACTGTTGTTAATATTTGGTGTGGTGCGGATGGTCTCTATGGATAGCTATCGTGGTGCAGATCTACACATTCACAACAAAATTTTAATAATTAGTTACGCCAGTACAGAGTTACGGGACACTGAATGATGAGTTTCATTGTTTTACACAACAGGCAACAATGCAAATCAAATAAACGCCAGCAGCAATGCGACTTTGACTCTTACTTTAATGAGCTTTGTAGACCTGGAAATCATCTCCTCTGACTAACCTACGTAACTAATATGACTATCTAGACGTTAACCACAACTCAGCCGTCACTTAACCAAACAGAAGTGACAGTGTAGCCAAACAGAGGGGATGCACCCGCAGCATACCCGCAACATCGATGACGAGTGGGGGGTAGTGAGCAATTAATCAAAGCGACCTATGGCCCTGCAGAAATTAACAAGTCTTAAGAAAGTGTCACTCTGACTCTAGATGTGGAGACACTCACAGGACTTTATGCAAAGACACACTCTATCACCATCATGCCGATGCACCACCCAGAGAGCACATGAGATACGAAAATGCCTGGGAGTTTCGTCACCCATACCACAGACGCTGGCTGGAGAACTACACCATCCGGGGCAGTAGAGGTACGCCCGCAGTTGAACATGTCCAGTTCGCAATCTAGAGACCAGACTTAGAGTCCCTGCGCCGCAGGAACACAACAGCAACAGGTACAGAAGTTGACGGGTACATCTCAAAGAGTGTTCGCCCCATTGATCTGCCACCCAACTGAACCTGTCACTCCCTATCAGAAACCGCTGACACAACAGGGCCCAAGCCTCTAGGACCAACAGGGAAACGGACTGAGTGGCACCTCGACTCGTACCCAAACCTGGCCAGATCATAAATCACCTTATTCCCAAAGATGCCCAGGCCAGAAAGACCGAGACCCCCAACTGAAAAGCCTGCAACTGCTTCCATCCAATTTCAAATGCAATGGGGTAAGAGACCATCATACACCCGAAGCACCATCTAAGACGACCCAAACCTGTTGCAGAGTCAGAAAAGACACCTAACCTAGGTAGCTATAAATCCATGGCGACGTCGAGTGCGATCGAGATTGCAACCAGCTCACTTAGGAACACAGACAGAATACCGTCAAGAAAGTAGCTGAATGCAAGCTGTGGCCTCAAGACGCAGATCCCAACACCACCCTCAAAGATACAGGGTGGAAGGATGCGTCACAGTACACACCAATAAACGGAGAAGAGTCAGGTACCCCCGAATGCAGAGCATCCTGAGCCACACCGCACCAAACCCCTGGAGAACTATGCATGGGTTGGGGAACTTGCACAGGTCCTCATGCAGAAACACTGTGGCACCAAAGCCCAAAGTCCACAACACTTCCCCAGTACTCAACGACAGCCAAACATAGTCTAAAATAATACGAGCCACTCCTAGTGATAGCCCTTGGACAGATCCTAGCCAGAAGTCCCTTGGCACTGATGTCCAAGGGTTGCTTTAGTTTAACCACAAGAGTGATTGTAATCAAGAAGGGCGTGCCACTTACACTCACGTTTCTATGAGTTTAATGAACTGTGGGGGAAGAATTCCGGTTTTTTGTGAAATCGAGACAGGTTACAGTAACCAGTAAGGTTTTAAAGAACCGTATGTTCTCCTAAGGAGTTCCAAACAGTGATTACCCTTACAGAAAAGAAACTCTTCCTGCACTCCAATCTCCCAGGCTGAACAGCCAGCTTTATTGAATGGCCTCTGGTGGCCTTATACAGTGTGGGGGGTCAATGAATGGCAAGTCGATCAACAAAAACAATCGAACAATCTTTTAAGGTAAGGTGTAAATCAGCACACAACCTGCAGAGTTCCAAAGAGTAAAGCCAACCCTGGAAAGTTTTTCACTGTATTGCTAGTTCCGTAAGCCAGACAAACCCTTTGTAAACATCTACTGTACCCGCTCAATCGTGTCAATGTCTCCAAGGAGGGATGGCGACCACACCTGACTCACATACTCCAACAAGGGCTGCACGAAGACTTGAAACTCTGATCCGTGTGTTCCCTGAGGTGAAGCAATAATTTACGATAGCGAGTCTTCGAAAAGCCCTTGCCACTACGTAACTAGCCTGCAGTGTAGGGAGGCTGGATTAGCAGTGAAACAGATCCCAAAATCACTCAGTTGGAATTTGTGTTCCCCTTAAGAGATAAGGAACAGATGGATTTTGGCCCCCAACATGAAAAGTCTGACATTTTTCAATAGCGAATAGCAACTGCCAATCTTTGCTCCACCCAGAACCATGTTTAAAGGTCGTTGACATTGCCATGAGGTCAGCAATCGGTTCGACTACTACATGGGTACCCAACTTCAAGTCGGTAGCAAATTTGAACTGATGTGTAAACTGCAAGTGTCCGCTATGGAGATCATTAAAAAAGATTTCAAACAATAAGGGTCCCAGAACTAACCCCAATGGGACTCCACTTTCAACTGTCAAATGAGAAGAGGGCGAGCTGCTGACTAAAACACGCTGAGTCCGACCCGTAAGGAAGGTCATGATCCAAGACAACAGCTGTCCACTGAAGCCCATGTGTTCGAGTTTTAAAAGCAGCTTTGAATGGACCACCAATTCGAACGCCTTACGGATGTCAAAGTAAATTATATCAGATGGGATACCAATGTTGAGAGCACTCGTCAATCAATCGAGGCATGCAAGTATTTGACAGCAAGAAGACCTCGCTGGCAAAAAGCCAAATTGATCATCTTTAATGAGATTGTTGTCAAGCAAATAGTTCACCATGACAGACTTCACGATGTGCTCCATAATCTTACATGGAATTACCGTAAGAGTAATGGGTCTATAATTTGTGGGATCCAAAGTATCCCCCTTTTTAAAAAGTGGTATCACGTTTGCGGTACTCCAGAAAGCAAGCAGCTTGCCAGTTTTAAATGAGAGATTAAAAATAAAAACACGGGGTATGGTAATTTCGCTTCCAATTTGATTGTAAAAGTAGGCTTAGTAGCCTTCAGGTCCAATTGCATGGCTAGCTTAAAATTGCCCAGCAACTGTCGAACCAGATGATTTGGAAAAGTAACATTTTTACAAGTTTCGCTTGTAGACAGAACTTCGCAGGACCTTGGTGTAATGATTTCAGCCTTGCTGACGTTGTCAATAACAAACCCAGTGAACGATAAAAAAGGAGGCAACGTTCGGGACTTACCCGTTTTAAGTCTATACAGCCTGAATAGGGCCGAGAGGTTTTTTCCTTCTCTCGAACCGTGCCATCTGCCTCCGCAATCAAATAGTCATTACAGCAATTATTATACAGAAGAAGGCATTCTGGCGTTTTTGTGCCTTTTTATACTGGCATTTTGGCATATTTGTGCCTTTTTATACTGATGCCATAGAAGAAGTTTCTTCTTAAAAAGCTTGGCCAGGATCCGTGGCAGAGCATGGTTTGATTTGTGTGCCCTAACTGGCAAGAGACGAGATGACTCCACCTCCCTGTTCAGGATTTCGATAAAGCTGGTCCATGTCTCATCGACATCCTGCAGAGCGAAAATAATTCCGTATCCCAACACATGTTTTTTAAGACACCACATAGTGTGTCAAAATCAATTATGCCCTCTCGATTTTCGACTGGAAGCCTGTCCCCTATTAAACAGTGAATTTTAAAAGTGACCATACAATGGGCACCAAGGTGGTCGACAACATTGATGTCAAAAACGAGCCGATCATCTGGAGATAAAATCAAATCTAAAATGTTTTTGCCTCGCGTTGGTTTTTCAACCAACTGAAGCCTTGAATAGCACGCCTAGAGCCGACAAGGAAAGGAACATAATATACACCCTGTAAAAGGTGGATACTATGGCCTGCTTCACAACTTGGGTTAACGATTTTAATGCTGTTAGGGAAATTATCTCATCTCATCTGAAGGTATTGAAATCTTTTGCTACGAATAAGTAATTTACAGTGTTAAAATCGTAACCCAAGTTAAACCTGGGTTCAATCACACCTCGAGATACCTCACATGGATGAGGACAGAGCAAGCCCCCTGTCAGCCAGCAGCTGTGCACTCCTGGCAACAACTGCCTCCAAGGTTGAAAGAAGGAGGGGCAAATCATTCCCACCATCCAGACAGCCACATCGTCAGCATATGCAATGACATTCGCCCGAAGAATCATATCCATGAGAACAGTGTTAACTACCACAGCAAAGAAAGCCAAATCCAGATAACTGCCCTGTGGGAGTCTGCTATCAGTAGAGGCAACACTGGACCAGAACCCATTGACCCTACTCGAGCCCCACCCAAGCCACATCCACCGTGTCATGCACCTTGACGTCTAAGAAAATGACCACCGCAAAACAATCATTCACCCAGGTGTCCCTGATGCCGAATTCTAAATAGTGCATCGCATCTTCGGCTCCCCTGTTCTTCCGAAAACCAAATTGAGCACCAAACATGGCCCCAGATCTTTTGATCTGCCAAACTAATCTACTGGCAAAGATTATCTCATAGACCTTCCTACAACAGGGAAGGAACGCTACTTTCCTTGCTCAGCGTGACCCCATAACAGACAGACTCTTCAGGTGGGTGTAATAAACCCTGTCAATCCCAGCAGCCTGCTTTGAGTGAGTGGAGTCAACCGCAACAGTTAATTCCACCAAGGAAAGAGAGGCTTCGCTCTGAGGCAGGCCGTCTTCCACAAACACTGGTGGTGCAGGATCCTTCGAATAATTAAAAATGACAGCAAAATTATCATCCTCAGGCCCCGAAGATTCTCCTGTCTGATCGAAGTGTCAGGGAATAGTGGAACGAGAGTCTTGAGGATGGACAAGAGCCGAAATACTGGAAAGTGGTAACTCCTGGGATACACACTCACAAAGTCTCATATCGAATTGAGCCGTTTTTCTGATGCAAGATATACCATGATTCCTGCGAAATCAAATGCAAACCATCTAGAAGTAGACCAAGCCCACTGAAAACACTGCCAAGCTCTGTGCCTATCCCTAACAGCATACAAGCCGACGTGTACCAGGCAGGATGCCGATCCAAACGCCAAAAACATCGACCAGGAGAGTTTCCTTTCTCCTCAACCCAACGCCCGATCCAGGAAGCGAACTCACCCGAACCAACAACTGGACAATTAGATTGCTTATGGTGAACGAAAGCACAAGCGACAGACCCGTTAAGAGATTCACGGATTCCTGGATGACACCCCCATATCGCCTGACAAACGTGGGGGTCCCATTCTGAATGATCTCGAGATCCAAGCTGTCCAAAGTACCAGCTATCAGACGACCCCGAATGTCACACCGAGCCCTACCCCAGAGCCAGTGGCGTGCATTAAAATCACCTCCCAGGATAAGAGGCCGGGGAATCAAATCAACCCGTGCCACCCACAACCTCCAAGTAACTGCACCAACAACGTGGACGAACCCAACCGTATCCAGTGAGATGCTACCAAATCCTTATAGCACCCCTGTACACAAAGGGAATGGGAGGAGAGAAAAGGGTACCCAACTCTTAATGCAAACCCAGACACCGGAGTTGCCCAGCCCAGCAACCCCACTGCAATTACTAATAAAAGGAGGCAACTAACTGGCAATTTGGTTTCAACCAAGCCTAAAATATCTACCTTCCGGGCCAGACCTTCAATGTCTTCCAGCTTGTTGGTCACCTTCCTCACAATTCAGGAACACACGACAAATTTAAGTGAGAGCTACTAACACAGAACTCAAGTAGGCAGATCCCCCCAAAAGCCCGATAGCATACCCACAGTACCACCCATGCCATCCAGACCACCAACTAACAGAGACCATTCTGAAGTGTCTTTTGCCAGTACCCCACCTTCAGCAAGGTCTACACCAACAACAATATTACTTTCACCTGCAGCAATCATTGCTATGTCAAACACCACACCGGCTATTGCGTTCACACCCTGAACACTTCCTGCCATGCAAGACACCACACTCGCTCCAGCACCACCATCACTAACTTGACTAGAGGCAATGAACTCTGAACAAACAACCTCACCCACACCATCATCGACACACACACAACTTCCTCACACTCCGGAGAGATGGTTTCAGTGCCAACACCCAGAAGAGTAAATCTGTTCCTGTCCATCGCGAGATGCTTGCTGAGGGTGGAGAGATGGCAGACAAGGCCCTCATTTTGGAGGCCTGTTTTTTCTTAGATCGGGTAGTTTCCCAACCATCAACTGCACCGGTAGAAGGACCTGGGTCAAAGACAAACAACATTGTTGACACCTCGGGTAAGAACAGTGGGTTAGCTGGTGCATGACCCCAAGAGAGGGCAGATCCGTACCCCTCAAGGTCGAAGTCAGCTTGCCCCTCATGGTCTGGCAAAACCGTATTCCTGTTGGTGCACACCTGAGGTTTAACTTCACGAACAGGCACCAAATGGGCACACGGTGACACCCTCAGCTGTGATGTGCAACACACTCTACAGTAGACAGTAGGGCGCATCACGTAAACTCATTGTCTGCATTTCAGGCAGTGTGGAAGCCTGTCCTGAAGCACAAGAAGAGCTGGGACCCCTCTAATTTCCATTACATCTGGGACGTCATCAACAAGGATGTTATCCTTCAGTTGCAGCACAACCGAGCGCACAAATGATACACAGTGCTTCAACCCATCAACTGAGTCGCAGTCGTTCCTTAGGCTAACCACTTCCCCATAGCCATTTAAGGCTCGTCTAATATCCACATCCGGTATGGTCAAAGGAACCCAGTAGATTTTCATACTTACAATTCGCTTGTGAAGGTCATGGACTGATGTCAGTGAGCCACTGGCCTCCTCTGCCTATACACAAGTTGCTTTCCTTCATTATCTGAGAAACCAACCTGGAAAATGTTGTTTGTGCAAAGCCAGCAAATCCCGGTGCCATACCTCAACTTCAAGATTGCAGACAGCGTGTCCCTCACATGCTATACCACAAAAGACCTGCCAGCCAGGTCGGCAATGAGTATTAGTGATTTATCCATGGCTTCTTCAACCATTTGAGATCACGATGATCAAAGTCTAATTCATACACGTCTTCCTTGGCTGCAACAGGACTGACCCCCAGACTTGTCTTTCTGAGTTACTGCATCAACATACGGCGTAGGATTCATTTTCAACAATCGATTGGGTCTCTTCCCTGCCAGTCACCAACAAGCCAGTAGGAAGCTTTACATAAATACCATTATCCAAATCTCCATGAGGTACATTGTTATGGCTGCAATTGTTGAGGCCTAACTCCAATAGGCTCGCTAAAACCCTTTGAACCCTTTGAACCAATAGGCTCTGCTCTTCTTCAACCATTTTTGCTCCAGTAAAACTATACGTTCAAATCATATAGGTCCAAACCAATAATTTCTGCAAGTTGTAGCAATTCATGAAACTTATGGTATATGACAAACCCCGTGTCCACCTCCGATTGAGACAGAATTCCCATTTTCTTCAGCTCCAGCATGAACCTCTTGACAGGTCGCCCCATTGCTAAGCCAACCAACCTAGCAATACTGGAAATAAGCAGTTGTTCATAATGCCTGCTTTAGAAATTCATTGCAGGCATGAAGCAAGGCGGAAGAAGGTTTTACAGTGGTAACACATTTCTGAAAATTTTAACATGGTAAACACGACATGAGAAACAAGCAGCACATTACCAACCAAACAAATGAAACGATCCGGGTTTCCCGATGAATCTTACAGTTTAAAACAAACGGAAAACGGGAGTCAGGGATGACACAAATAAACGAATAGTGACAAAATAAGTAGTCATCTAACCCTTATTGCTGAGGTACGGGTTTTTTAGGCATGAGATGTGAGTCAGTTAGTATGTGAAGGGCAATAAGGAACTACATCGAGCAAAGAGTGATGACACCAAACTGGAAATAAGCAGTTGTTTACAGTACCTGTTATAGAATTTCGGTGACACCACATGTCATTGTAGTCAAGCGAAAAATTGTTATTAAAGAAACTTACTGTGATGAAGCATGGACATAAGTAGTAATAATGCGTTGCGGCCCAAAACGGAAGTGACGTCACAGGTCATGTGACGTCATGATGACGTCACGATGACGTCACTTCCGGTCCAAGATGGCAGCACCCACAGGGTGAAAAAAGATAGCGGGGAAAGAAAATGACATCAGAAAGCGGATGGAGTCACTCCCCACGTCAAAGGGAGATGTGACGTCACAGGAAGAGACGTCACGAATCTCTTTGACGTTTGGGGAGTGTATATAAGGTAGCCGTGTTACATGTAGTAAGGTCCATTTCTGTAAGAGTCACAATTAGAGATGGACAAACGTCTTTATACACCGTCTGGCCGTGTAAGAACATTTAAGAATAGGTGGACACACGACAGAAATCTGTCAGCAAGGGTACTGGCTGCATCAGGGTTTTACAGATGTGACGAAGAAATGGATAAACAATACAACGTAAATGATCTCGTGATGTGTCCCTATTGTCAATTTAAACTAGGGGAATTTGTGCAGAGTGACCAACCAATGTCAGATCACAAGACTTGGGGCGCGGACTGTCCATTTGTTCGTGCATTTCCTACTGGAAACAGTGACGACGACAAAGGGGAGTATTCTAAAGTGTATCCTCAAAGGTCCTATTGTGAATGTGCAAGAAAAAACTGTAATAGATGGAGACGTATTGGGTGCGAGAATATTCCACCGTTAGCTCCCTCACAAGAAGGTATAAAAGGGAGAGAAACAGGTATAGCTGGACCATACAACCACCGAGATGAATGCTGACCTGTTCACGCCGTCAGGACGGGAGATTACGTTCCAGGGAAGATGGGAGCATGGGGGCACATTAGCACCACGTAAAATGGCAGAGGCTGGATTTTTCAGGTGTGGGGACAAAGTAGATCGTATGTATGAGGCATCCGACACAGCGATGTGTGTGTATTGTGAGCTGTGCATTGCTAATTGGCAAGTCGGTCAAAACCCACTGAACGAACACAAAGAGCAGGAGAAAAACTGTGTATTCATAAATCTGTTCCCAAATGGTAACGATTTTATCGAAACTAGAGAGAAATACATTGTGTATCCACGAGGGCGTGATGAATGTGATTGTGATGCTCAGACACCGTATAGAAGATCGGAGAGACCCCTGTTGCAACGATCAAAGTCGGTTCGACTGTGATAAAAAGAGATGGAATAGCGAGTGACCGTTACATACACCATCCAACCTTACACGTACCAATACGATGGGTCTGGAGCTAAGACATTGCCTGGACGTTGGGCTACTGTGTTTACTCGTGATCGATACTGGACTCATAATACACAATGCAGTAGATTACCACAAAGAGGAAAGAAGACCTAACTCAATAGAAGATTGTGAAAAAAACGCCATCTTTGTGGATACTGTTGTGTCGTATCTGAACCGACAGCAGTACAACAACACCAGCTGTTTAGAAGAGCATCATGTGTCAAGCGGAATAATTCTGGAAACAAGATGTGATGAGGGAAACACATTCCTGAAGATTAATAAATACGTCGATAAAGTCATTAAATGTAGCTTTGGCCTGACAAAGTACCAAGCTGAAATTCTATACACCCATTTGGTCGCTATACTTCCGTCTGTAAGTTAAACAGCATGACGAGCTATGTTTACTTTATATCTGGCATTGATCCAGCTGCTTGTAAACATCGTGAAATAAAGATGATGTGTCCATATTTACTTTCGTCTGTTCTGTATTTACTCAAACTAGCGGCAGCGACGAGCCACGGGTGACGTCACGATCGCAAATGACGTCACGAGGTAAAATTTGCGCAGAGTCTCTCTTTCTCTGCGTTATGGCTTTTTGTTCCTATCAGTGTTGCTTAAAAACTGTATCAGACGTGATACGGTGTTCAAGCAACCAAAAAGCTAGATAAGGTTTTTTTTTTTGTTTGTTGTTGTGTGTGAGTTGGACCACTTTGTTGGTTAGCCGAAAAAGACCTATCAGACGTAAATTAAACCAACAAAGGAATGTAGAGTAGTGGGCAAACCGGAGAACCCGGAGAAAACCACTCTTGTGACTGGAAATTTTCAGAAAAAAAAAAGGAGTTACAGTCACAAGGCAAAGTTAAGCCGAAACGTAATATTAAATTAGTTTGCAAATGAATAGGTTTTTGAAAAGGTGAAAAACGTTAAGGTTTGACTGTAAGTGTATTGAAACATACACTAACCGTTTTAATACGACCATTCCCTATCTTAATAACGTAATGTATTATAAGAATACACTACGTTATTAAGAAAAGCCCAAACGTGTGCCCATCCCAGTCTTTCTAACAGATTTTTATTCAGTTAATACGGTTAGTGTATGTTGTGTCCCATAAAACGCAGTTGATTACAACGTTCGTTTGCGGTTTCCCTAGGAAAAAGTAAAGGAGAATAGTAATCAAGTACGTTTTATGGTGTGTATCTTCTTCGTCCTGGTTTTATTTATTTTTTGGTTTTCTTGTACTGCATCACTTTTTTCATGGAGGCGATCGGCCGTCCGGGTGGTGGTTACTACGAACAAACAGAAAAAAAAAGCGAAGTCCTACTTACTCACCGTCGTAAGAGATGGGGGGTAGGTAAAACACAAAAATAATGTAGCATTAATAAACCTATTCCGTACCGACTCTAAGCCGTTTGTGGAGACGGACACGTTCGGTACACGAGCACCGGCCGAGGACCGTATCCGATCCCAAGCGCTCGTAAGGTCTTTGTCCGTGAATGGAATCGGTGGCGGCGGAGACGGTGGAGGTGTCTCCGGCCGAACGGCTGGACGTGACGGAGGTAGTGGTGGAGGTGGAATGACGTCCATAGTAACGGTGTTGTTGTTAACGTTGACGTCGTCGCTGTTGGTGGTGTTCATCACACCACCACCGTCCACCACGTACTCCAATGCTCGCCGACACACCACGTAGACCATTCCGCCCTGGAAGAGACCAGCGGCCGCCGCGATCACCAAGCTGACTGTTAGCTGCCACATAGTGAGTCTGAATGAATCTAAAACCCAAACGGATCCCATAGAAGGGACGCCAATGGCGGGAAAGGCTGATTCAAGGGTCAGTAATGGGTCAGACTCAAAACGCCGCTCGTGAATACGTCTCTTATGAATGTGTCAACTTAGAGGGAAGTCGGTGCAGAGTATGTTTACGTAACGCTAAAAGGAAATCGCCATTAAGAACTAACCTCATGTGCCTCATTGCAGATTGGGCACAGTCGGCAACGAGTGCACAAATCACACCCCGCCCCGAACCAGCCACCTTTTCCCCGGTTGAACCGTTGGTGTGCCAGTTTATTGCACTTGAAAATGAATGAAACACAAAATATAGTTCGTTATCTTAATTCTGTAACTGATGAAAAATAAAGGAGGAAAACTAAAATACGTACGTTGAGACACATAAAGTGTACCATCTCAATAAACGTCGCTTTTACGTGAACTGGTGCCTAATAAATAAATGTAGTAGTTAGCTAAACGAAACCAAAAGACGCGAATGTAAAGATTAAAACACGAAATAACGTCTTACACGTATTATATGGTTCAAATTATTAATTTCCGGCTCCGTATCGATCCATATTCGGAGATCACCCTCCTACATAGAAATACCATTTGTTAAAACAAAAAATAAACACGAACAAATCAAATGATGAATAGAATAGCGTATGGGAAAGAAAAAAAAACCCGAAGACGAACGTACGATTTTCCTTTTAATAATCTCGCGTACAGTTAGGATGCACGGACGAGTCATGTTGGCAACGCGAAAACCGACACCACGGTATATAAACGATATTGCG
This sequence comes from Lithobius niger, assembly GCA_023313725.1. Lineage (NCBI taxonomy): Eukaryota > Metazoa > Arthropoda > Chilopoda > Lithobiomorpha > Lithobiidae > Lithobius > Lithobius niger. Next base: position 5,652 of record JAHWFP010270269.1, on the reverse strand, counting down.
GTGATTATGTCATCACCACGCTCCAAAGATGTTTCAATTGAAATGATTACTCATCAAGTGGTGTGTCAATGATGTAAATACCATAGGTATTTGTGAAAGTCTGAATTCTATGGAATGTGTTTAATCAGTCTATACGATCATTACCACGCTGTTCATTTCTAGAGACTAGTATTCAATTGCAATGATGACTCGGCTGAGGTATAGCTTCGAGAAAGTCGTGTCTCAATGGAAGGTGTTTAACGTACCTAGACGGTAATCCATCACCCTGAAAAGGATACCTGTCAAAATTGATACGTAATGCTTAACGTTGCAGTTCTTTAAGTGCAAGTAAACAGTACCGTACCAAAGTGACGCGTCATGTATGTACTTCAAAGGCGTACAGTAAGCCACTGAATAAAGCAATAAATAAACTGGTATTCAGAAAAAACAGTTGAGTCATTATGTAAGACCTTACAAAAGAAAAAAGGTGTACGGATGCCAAGAAAATTGGTATAAAAAGGGATTAGTTCCAATCCAAAAATCGTACTCAAACGCACTACGAGCTTCGTACGCTTCACTCTTGGTAAGTCAGACCTAAATTCACTTTCGTAACTTTGCGCTGTTTCATAGCAGTAACGTTTTCACATTAGGGTTTTTTTTTTCCATTCTTTGTAGGCAGGCTATTATTAATATTGAATACTATTATTGTTCTTATTATTAACGTTATTATCACCATTATCAGTAACACCATGGAGATTGACCTAGGGAATAATGTAACGGTGGACGTATTCAAAGTAAATGGGTACCTTAAAATCAGATTTCAGAAATATGACGATGTAGGGATGTGGTGTACGGACGGTGTTACGTTCAACATTCAGGAATGGTTCAGTTTCGAACACAAACTGCCTCAGTGGGTTGTACACTTCTATTACAACACACCCCGTCTACTATACGTAGGACCCACTTTAATCATATCATATTTCGATACATATAACGAAAAGTATATAGCAATCTCGAATCACGCTTTGGAAACCATTAGGTTGTACGAGTCAGAAGTGCGCGCTCTCAACAATGCTCGTGGAACGATTGAGGAGCGTCGTCAATTGCTATTACATGGAGCGTTGGAGTATCACTTATAGTTTTTTTTCTCTTTTCACTTCTCAGGAACGACTTATACCTACCGTCATTATTATTAATACGATATCATCATTATTATTGTTATTATTAACTTCAAAAGAATGGCTACTTTGCAAACCGAGTTCCCTCTCAAACCCGAAATGTCCGTTGATTTGGGTAACTGCATTTTTCTAACTTGCAGTAGATTCAACGACGTGACCAGGGTTCACGTCAGACGATATGTGGAAAATACAATAACATTTACACCTACAGGACACGGGGTCTGTTTTAGCATGGACGAATGGACAAGAATGGTACCATTATTTGACAGGTGGATGGTAGCCATTTCCAGTACCCGTCCGGCTCAGATTCTATACACAAGACCCATATTCGGCGTTTCATACTTCACCGTTGACAATGAGAAGGTCTTGAGCATCGTAACCCTGGATAAACAGACGATGGACCTGTCGCTGGATCAATTCAAAACGATCAAGGCATCGGTCGGACAAATAGAAGCATGGGCCCACGAGCTCGACGTATTTAGCCAGGACAGTCAAGTGTATTAGCCTAATACATTGAAGAAGTAGCAACTGCTAACGAATAATGACGTTCACGTGAACTGATATTTCCTAGCGATTGCTACTAATGATGATATTAACAGCATTAATAATAATAATAATAATGTTAATATTAGTATTTAATAATAACCGGATGATGTCTCAAGGAACGTCATTCTCCTTCTCAGACGTGACGATGACGGACGTGTCAGAAAACGGTCCTACTCAGTCAAAGGGTACGAAGAGACGCAAGCCTACACCCTTTGGAAGCTATTTAACATACAGCGCACAACTACTCTTATCACCTACGGACAAATCCCTATGTTTCACTATTGTAGACGCCTTGACCTCGGAGTTCCAGTTGAAAAGTTACAGCATTGGTAATTTTGGAAATGGAACAATTAATTTTTACCTGAGGTTTCATGTGCCCGTGAATCAAGACGTCGTCGTGGGGATACTAAGAACAATCTCAGCCACTGCACTATTCGGAGTTACCCCATTAAGGACTAAAACGGCCAGAAAAAACTGCTTGATAGACCTATTCAAAAGCGACAGTTTACCCTGCGTGAAGCTGTCTGAGGAAGACGAGTCCATGTTACCGTTTGAATTATTGTTACCTTCGTGGTTAGAGAAGCACAAGGACAGGGTGTATAGTCTGGACGATCCATTTATTCTAAGACACGCGCAATATTATCCTTATATTGCCGCTCGCGTGATTAATTCACCGTACTTTAACAATCATACAGTTTGAGTCATGTAATACTGTAGCAAAACAAAAAAAAAAAATAACATTAAACAATATGAAGTGAAGATCTTGGTTTGTGTGTTTATTATCGTATTAAGTTCCTTTAGATAAGTCACAATACATACATATAGTGTACAAGTATCGCGTAAAGGATGTTGGGATGACGAATGCTTCCTTTATTCTGTTAAAAAAAAATAGGTACAGTTTTGTCAGGAGTGGTATAAAAGAGGCGTACGGGGCGTTAGCTCATTCATTCATTCATGGATGCTCGGCTTCATCATCCCAGCAACCTTTTCTGCGTTGGACCTTCATTTAGTGGGAAGAGCACTGCTATCGTAAACTTAATTTTGAAATCTCAAGACGTTTTTAATCCACCTCCAAAATCCGTTTGCTATTGTTACGGAGAGGATCAGTCTCTTTTTGATACTTTACGAGAGGCCAGTCCAATACCCGTACAATTTCACTCCACTTTTAACAGAGACATTTACGACATATACCGACATATACCGCGTGACGCAGTTTTAATTCTTGACGACCTCGTATATTCATTACCCACCGATTTACTTCACGACGTGGTTTTGAAGGGTAGTCATCACAGAAGCATTACCGTGATTATCGTCGTACATAACTTATTTTCAAAGACTTTACGTACTGTCTCGCTAAATACGCATTCGTTTCTGTTGTTTAAATCGAGTCGTGATATTGGGCAGTTGAAAGTTTTAGCCAACCAATTGTGAGTGTCTAAAGATTTCCTGTTACCTGTTTACAAAGAAGCGACCAAGGAATTGGGTGACTTTCTCCTAATAGATATTCATCCTCTAACGCCGGAAGCGATAAGGTTTCGTTCTTATATTTTTAAGTTACCTATAATGGTGTACCAACCAAAATGAAGGCTAGTAAAATATTAGACTTTGTTCCTTTGTTAGAAGTGTTAAATTAAAAAAAACCTCTAAACGCGTGAAGATGATTTTGCTACAGTGATCCGAAATAAGAGAAGTGTTGTGCTTAGCATCTTTAAATTTATTAAACGGCCGTGTACCTTTAACGCCCATTCAAAGAAAGACACTAAAAAAATATAAGAAGGTACTTCTGAAACTAGCATCCAAAAGCTGCTCAAACAAGGACAAACATAAACACCTGTCCAAGAATCAAACGGGAGGTTTCTTAGGTGCCTTCTTGGGACCCGTTTTAGGCCTACTGGGTGGACTAATAGCCAAATAGAGATGTATAAACGAATGCAACTAATGCCTTTGGACGTAGCGCCGACCAGGGACGACAGGTCCGTCCCACACCCCAGGTCCGCGTTTACCCAACCCCTAAATAAACTGGACGAAACTATGAAGAGTATCCTAGGGGACCAGTTCCTCTCGGAATACGACAAATCCAAGCTATATACACAAGCCCTTCAAAAATATTTGGACGTCGACAAAAAGTACGAAGACGACGCGTTGAAAGTAACGTTTGCTACCCCCAGTATCCCGGCTCCCCAGGCGCCGGCTGCAGCTTTGCCGCAGGGATCGGCCGCACTAGCGGCCGTCGGGTATGTTGTTTCCCCGGCAGCAGAGCTGCCGACGAATTACGGGCAAACTTGAAAGCGTTACCTAAAGTTTACACGGGGAGGGTCGAACGCATGTTAAACAGCGGCAACATCGATTACGACCCGTTCGGACAGTTGGTGCACGAGGGTAAAGTGATAAAGGGATCGAATGTCGTAGATTTGCTTCACGGTGCAATCACAAATAACAAAGCTGTAAGAAAAAAGGCTCATTCTATTCCGATGGCGATTTATAAAGGAATATGTACCTTACAAAATCTATTTGCGTCGTTCCGACGTATATAAGCCCTCCCCATTTAGATCCACTCCTTCCGGGGTGTGGGATGTCAGACAAGCGTCGGGAACGTCGGCGGTGGACGATCTACCTTTAATCAATTTTGACGAAGACCTGCCTTCTACGGATAAAAAAAGAAAAGAAGATGATGAAACTTTAGATTGGAGCAATGACTACCACTGATAGGATTCTGAAGTCCGTTTACTACGACCCGAGCGACGAAGGGAGTTTGGGAGGGGTCAGCCGACTGTACAGATCGGTCAGGGCAAAAGGGCACAGGATCACGTTGCGTGCTATCAAAAACTGGCTGAAAGGAGAATCTAGTTACACCCTATTTAGACCTATTAAACGTAAATTCGAACGTAACAGGGTTAGGGTGGGTGGTCCTGATAAAATATGGGGTATGGATATCGCGGATGTCAGTAACTCTGCTCGTGAAAATGATAATGTAAATTTTTTATTGATTGTGATAGACATATTCACCAAAGAGTTGTTTGTTACGCCGCTGAAAAATAAAGACTCAGGGACCGTCGGTAGAGCTTTAACCGATTTATTTAACAGGGGGCGTGTACCCTCGGCCGCATGGAGCGACAAAGGAGGTGAATTCCTGGGTAGACGCGTAAGTGACGTATTTAAAAGGTACAACGTGCACCATTACGTCACTCAAAACGAAGACTTAAAATGTACAATAGCCGAACGTGTCATCAGAACGGTACGGGGGCGAATAAGCCGTTTTCTGCATGTAAACAATACTAAACATTACCTGGACTCTTTACAAGATATAGTAAGTGCCTATAATCGATCTTATCACAGGTCCATAAAGATGGCGCCCGTAGATGTAAACGAGAGCAATAAAGGAGAGGTGTTTGTCAATTTGTACGGTGGTGGCTACAGGGTGGGAGACCCCATTAGGATGGGGTTACGTAGTAGGGTGTTTGGTAAGGGCTACACCCCGAATTGGTCCGAAGAAATCGTTTACATTAAAAGTAAAAACCGTAAAGGCGAGATCCCCACGTACGTCGTTAGGGATTACAACAATAACCCTATTTTAGGCACTTGGTACAAAGAAGAGCTTCAGTCGGTTAGAGAACCCGAGGTATATAAGGTTGAACGCGTCCTTAAGACTAGGAAACGAGGTGGGCGCACAGAATATTTCGTGAAATGGTTAGGTTACTCTAACGACTTTAACTCTTGGACTAGTGATATAGCTGACATTTAAATTAAGAAGATGTCTGATACTGGATTCTATCTGTGCCTGCCTTCGAACGCGTCTATGAGTTTATATCCTAATAATACTTTACAAAAGTATACCGTTCAATTAGCTGAACCTATTCACCTAGATGGTCAATACGAAGTGGCCTTGAGTCATATGACCTTCCCAAACAATTTTAACGTTACTTACAACAGTTTTATACTAACCGTTGAC
>JAHWFP010270193.1:1566-11804 GCA_023313725.1 Lithobius niger | reverse complement strand
CTGTAGCGATTGATCTGCCATGGTGACCCGACACTCGTCAGCCCTGCTGGACGTTACACTCACGGTGGTCTTAGCTACTTTGACTCAATCGACCTTGCCTGGCAGACCTCTTTCTCAGTTTGCCTTTTTCCTCCAACAACTCTCTGTACACTGTATTGCCATGAACAATTGTTAATAATAATGTGAAAACTTGTGTACCCAATAATATAAGATTGTAAATTGGTGCAATGCCTAGCCAACAATGTAAATAGCTCAGTGCTAGGGTAACAATATGGTAAAATCCCCAACCCTCATTCTGTTCTTTTCCTGCAACCAAGTAAGTGCTCTTTCGGAAATATATTAGAAATTGTCCACCATTAGTCCTCCAACTGCCCAAACTTAACTATTCATGGCCCCAAATCTTTCACTATAATCACCCTCATCCCATTAGAATTATTATTGGCAGGGATAATGTCATGGCAGGCGAGCCCTAACATCTTAGAAACTGAACATTAAATTAACATCAATGGCAACTCCTGTTTCAATAGTAATTTTCTTTCCATCACTGAGCCATCCTTCACCCCAACCCATCTCATAAGTTAATTCCGCCCGACATTACCGACCCCGGTCCCTGCAGTTTTTGGTGCATCAGCTAAACAGAAAAATAAGATGTTGGAAAGTGAAAGTTTAGGCCAAAACGTGTAAAAACCAAAAAACGTAACTTTTTATCAGCCTGGGTTATCAGTATGGAAGTACAGATTCCTCCCAGTTTGTGAAGCCTCCTTTTTTTTTGCCACTTCAATAATGAGTGAAGATGTGAAGCGTTACAATTTTCGTCCTACCAAGGCCCGCGAAAAGCATCAAGGGTTTAAGCCAGTTGCAATCTCTACACCGGGAGAAGAGGTAATATTTAGAAGAAATCAGGCTGAGGAGAGTTTAATTGCTTTGCAAAATGAAGAGCAAGTGAAATCGCCTGCAGTGTTGTCCCCAGAAGAAATGTCAGGAGAAGGCCAGTCTATTAATTTTGGCATGTTTTCAAACGTCAATCTTCCAGTAGAATTTGAGGCAACAAACCCATTCTATTCGGATTTTCATAATGCAACTGTGCCAGGAGGAGACTACCGTATTGATTCTTCTATACTTCAAGCTTCTGTCAGAAGATCCCACTCAATTGACGATTATAACCATCCACTCAATGTTAGAAGGCTACACGATGAGGGAGTGATGGAAAACCAAAAAAGGAACAATGAATTGAAACGTCATTTGCTGGAGAAGTACTTCCAACAGCAGCAATTTTTACCAGGGCCAAGCACAATTCAAGTCCAAGAAGAAAACACTATGCCTTCCTTAGTCCAGCATTCTAAGTTGCAGAGGAAAGTTGCTGTAAAAAAAATAACAAGGGTTGTAAGAAGAGTGTTTGAAGTTGAGCCTGGTAAATATGTAGAATATGATGAAGATGAAGATATACCAAGTGAGCCTGATGTTGAACCAAGTAGAAATTTCTTAAGAAAACAAGCTAGTGGTCAGGAATTTCGAGACTACCAGACGGTTCCGGATTTAGTAAATCTTGATTCCAACTCTTCTGATGATTTATCCATCAGCTGTTCAAGAGACGTGGAAGCCGAAGAAGGAAAGAAGACTGACCAATTTAGTTTAAATTTAACTGAAGACCAAGTCAATAAGCTTCTTGAATCTCTACCTGCCGCAAAGTGTGGAGTGGTCGAACCCAAGAGAAGGTCCAATCCTGTAGAACATTCAAGAAAGGTTCCAGTGACTCCACCAATGAGGTTGACTGCACCACCCAGGGTTTCTGCATCCTTACCACCAACGGATAGTAGGAAAAATAAAAACCCAAGTATTCGCTCTTCTGCAACTGACCATGAGAGATGGAGTAGATGTGCGGACTGGGTAAACAACAGCGTAAGTGGTGATGTAGAATTAAGGATACCTCCTAGAAATATTGGTTTTACTGGCCCTTTAAGAGAACAATCTTGTCAACCAATTGGTTTAAATGCCCCAGTTGCTACTAATAAGTTTTTAAAAGCTAAATCATTAACTCTGGATAAGGGAGAAAAAGCTAGTGGATATCCAGATGAATTGGTTAAATATTTTCCTTTTCATGATTTTACAAGGGTAGAAAAGGGCACAGTTAAACTAAAATCTGGTGAGGTACCCCCAACTTCTAAACATGTTGCTACAACATCATCGAGCTCACTATCTTCTGAAAACTTAAAAATCAGAGTAGACAGTAAGGTAAGCAAATTGCGTTCCAGCTCTGTTAGGACGAAGAGTTCTTGCACTGAATCTGTAAGAGAAGAAATGAAAAGTTTAAAGGCTGAGGTTAGGAAAATGACGGAGGCCCTTAAAGAGTTGCAGGTCTCAAAAAAGGAGAACATGATTAAACCTTTCATTAATCCTGAAACTGTTCTAAATCCCTTAATTAACCATTTACAGGTTCCTAGTAAACCCAACTTGTTACTTAGGGAGTCGAAGGGGATAGAAATTAAAATGAAACCTGTGGACCTTCCTAAATATTCTGGGTTGTCATCTTCAACCCCAGCCTTTACGTTTCTAACAGAGTTAACTAAGATAAAAGAAATAAAGGGTTATTCGGATGACGAATTTTTATCTGTGTGCGTACCCTTGTGTTTAACTGAAGAGGCTTACATGTGGTTTAAGCAGCATCCACCTTTCAGTACTTATAAGGAGTTCACAACTGCATTTAGGTATACCTTCCATCCACCGTCTAAGAACCGTCGTTTAATTGCAGCCTTGAGAATGACTATTCAGGGGCGTAATGAGGGCTTCCAAGCTTTTTTTAAACGTTGCGAGGCTATTACACAACAGCTGGATGACAGTTACTCTGTGGAAGAAATTGTGGAAATCATTAAGCAGAATTTAAGCGAGAGATTCCAACCCTATGCGTGTCAAGGGGATAGTTCAACCTTAATTGATTTCTACAATTATGCAACTAAAATGGAAGTTTATTTGAATGCAAAAATGCAATTTAACCCCTTAGCAACTGGTAACGCAATTGCTTACTCACCGAACGCGACTAACCCGAATGTGTCACGGTCAAGCAGTTATGTAAAGGTTCCGGCACTCAACCCAGTTGCAGCGACGGCCCCTGCTATTACCAAGAAATTTTGTCAGCTGCATAACAGCACAACACATGACTCAAACAGCTGTCATCAGACTAATCAGATAACTGAGGCAATTAGGCTTGGTAACCTTTCAATCCCTAAGCTAATTTCAAACTTAAAGCCAGGTGTTAGCATTGAGCCAAATCAGTCGGCCCAAATGGTTGAAACTAAGCCCAAATCAACTTCATTATTTGCTAACTTAGATCAAAAAGAGTCAGTTAGGCCGCAGAGACAAATGATAACTTGCAGTGAATGTTACAAGGTAGGCCATACAGCTAAACGTTGTTGGATTAAGTTCCCCGAGTTAAGGGTTGAGTACAGCAGAAATTTGGCCAGAAACAACGTTAGTCAGATTCCCCAAACTACTTCTGGCCTTAACCCGAACGCTCCGGCCTACCCAAATGTTTAAGGCGCCCCGCTAAAGCTGGTAATGTGGTACCGTCGCCGCAACATTATTGGTACGGGGGCCAGCTACCTGACGATCCTCGACGAATACCAAGAGGATATCAAGCAGAGCGACCCAAAAAACTAGATTATTTCGACCTCCCTGAAATAGTTGAAGGACCTAATGAGCCCCAAAATAGCCCTTGTGGTTACGTTGGTGTGCGAATTGGGGACGAAATTGCTGACGCTCTCTTAGACGGAGGCTCGAGCTTAAGTTTTGTTCACGAAGGTTTACATGACGACCTTGTAAGTTTGGGTTTTAAATTTATAAAAAGGGAGTATCGAATAAGATACGCTGATGGGCGCTGGGCAGTTTGCCCTGGGTTTTTCGTAATTCCTATCCAAATTAAGACCCATTATTTTGTTTACCCATTTATCGAGATGCCAAATGCTATTCAGCCAATAATTCTTGGTGCAGACTTTTTTGACTTGGTCAGGCATGATTTTGAATTTTAAAAAGAATTATTGGTTTTGGCATCCTTACAAAGGAGACGTGTATGCTCTTCGTCGCAATCCCCTGCGCGTCCTTCCCCCAACTGTAGGTGCTATTGTTGGCAGCGCAGAGCTACATCCAACCTTGGAGGAGATCCGAGAGAAAGTTGACAAAATTGTTATATTAAATGGCGAGCAGAAAGAACAACTTTTCTGTTTACTAGCTTCCTATCGTCATGTATTTTCTACCAGAGTGGGTAAATTTAAGCATTGCCCAGACATGGTGATTGACACTCAAGGAGCTCCTCCAGTAGCTTGCCGTCCCTATCCCCTTAGCTATTTAGGCAGACAGCAGGTCGCTGAGCATATTAAAAACATGCTTGACATGGGAGTAATAGTTCCGGGTTTCAGTGAACATTGTTGTCCAGTTTTTCTGGTAGCAAAAAAAGACGGACGGACAAGGATGGTGATAGATTTTGTCCCTCTCAATAAATCCTGCAAACGGGACAAATTTCCACTGCCACTCATTGATTCCCTCATAGCACGTTACGACAAATGTCCCTATCGATCAAATTTTGATCTTCGTGATGGCTATTGGCACGTACCCCTCGACCCCGAGAGTGGTAAAAAGGCATCGTTTGTAACAACTGATGCTCAGTACATTCCGCTTCGTGCTCAATTTGGGCTCCGAAATGCCGGGGCACATTTTTGTCGTGCTATGACGCAATGCGTCGAACCTATAAGCCACCTAGGAGCCACTTCATATGTGGATGACTTAGCGTTGGCCAATAGGTCTTGGAACGATCATTTGATAGGTCTGGAAGCTTGCTTGTCCATGATGGGCGAAGAAGGCTTATCAGGACACTTTCAGAAGACAGAGTTTTGCGTTAAGGAACTATTGGTCCTAGGTTATTTGGTGACGGATGATGGTGTTAAAGCTAACCCAGCCAAAGTACTGATTTTGCAAACTTAGCCTGTGCCAAAAACTGTAAAAGAGGTACGCAAGTTCGTAGGCCTTGCGTCTTGGTTCAGAAAGTTTGTGCCGAGATTTGCCGAGCGAATCTCCGCATTGACAGATATACTGCGTGGTAGTAAACAAAAGCAACTCACGTGGGGTATTAGAGAAGATGAGGCGTTCAATAACATTAAAAGTGCTTTATTGGACGCGCCAATTCTATCCCACCCTGACCCAACTAAGCAGTGGATTTTGTACGGAGACGCGAGCGGAACTGGCATTGGCTGTTTGTTATGCCAGAAGGCACCAGACAGCGACCAAACTGTCACCGTGGACATGGCATCACGGAGACTGTCAGCAGCTGAATCTCGTTATTCCTGTTCTGAACGTGAGTGTTTAAGTTTAATTTTTGGATTGAAAAAATGGCGCCACCTTGTAGAAGGAGGAGATATACTTCTCGTAACAGACCACTATCCGCTAACCCTGATGGACGTCAAGAAAAACACCAGAGGGCGCATTGCTCGATGGCTAGTATTCTTGTCTTCATTAGAGGCCAAGTTGGTTTTTCAACCCGGCCGGTTTAATGCACCCGCTGATAGTTTGTCTCGTATGTATGAAGGAACCTCACCTCCTGACGAAGGTCGGATAAATCCGCCACTAGTGGAAGTCAAATTGCCCAATGTCAATCATCCATTTTACGTCTTCAACAACGACTGTTTCAACTGTAACATCGAGGTTGCACAGGTAACAGTGGAAATGATTGCGGCAGAGACCCAACGTGACGAATTTATGAAAACACTCGCGCTCGCTTTGCAGGGGGAACCCTGGAAAGCAAGTTCAGTTGCTGTACAGAGATTTGTAGATAAATATCTGGACAGATGTATCTTTGATCACCAGAGCGGTGTAATCTATTACGAACTTGCGGACGACCCCTCTGAGTCGTCCAATCTAAAAATGTTTATTCCTCGTAATTTACAGAGGAACGTGTTGGAGCTGAATCACAGCACTGTTGTGGGAGGCCATTTTGGTGCTAGAAAAACCTTAGCACGCCTGCAAAGGCTAATGTACTTTCCAAGGATGAGCAAATTAACACATAGGTTCGTCAAAACATGTCATTCGTGCCAAACTCATAAAGGCCATGGCTTACGAACCCTTGGAAGATTGCAAACCATCCCCCTAATCTATCCATTCCACACGCTACATTTAGATTGGAAACAGGGACTTCCTATGACCAAGAGTCCACGTAAGAACCGTAATATTCTGGTGGTTTCAGATTTGTTTACCGGCTATTTGTTATGTTTTCCTTGTAAAAAGTTTGATTCGAAAACGCTCGTTACATTATTGATAAACCGGGTTTTTCCCATTTTCGGGATACCGAGGAAAATTGTGTCTGACAATGCACAATCATTTACTGGCCAAATTAGCACGGAATTCTACAGGCGTTTTGGAATTAAACAAGCTGTTACCACCCTTTACCATCCAGCGTCCAACAGTCCAGCCGAGCTCCATTGCAAGAAGCTCGGTCGGATGGTCGCACAATTTTGTGAGGGCAATCCCAGAGATTGGGATGAGAAGTTGCCATTATTCATGCTATCTATTAACAGCTCGATTGATTCGAGGACCGGATACACCCCGGCATACTTAAATTTTGGTAGAGAGCTGGATATTGGCACAGAACCCCCCATGTCTGATGCCCTGGAACGACCCCTTCCCTTATGGGCTGTCACGCTTACTAGTAATTTAAGGAAAGCCTTAGCACGAGTACGTCGGCTACGCCAATCAGATCGGGCGTATGAATACGCCAAACTAAATGCTCGAATACCTAAACCCTTGGAATTCGCCGTAGGTGATCGCGTCTGGGTACGTGGGCATTTTATCTCCCACAAACACTCTTATTTTGCTGCAAAAATGCAACAAAAATACACAGGCCCGTACACAATTGCGGAGAAAATCTCGCCACAAGTGTACAAAGTAAGGGAAGTGTCCACTGGTCTCTTACAAAAAGGATTCCAGCATATCTCTAACTTGCGGCCAGTAATTGACGAGATACCTGGAGAGTTTACCTAATTCGGCAGATTCCTCGAATGAGCAGAATATTTGGCGATATCGTCTGATATCTACTTTTTAATGCCAGTCCAGGTGGCCTTAATAAGGAGCGTTGAAGTATCTAGGTTGGTGAAATTGTTGCCTTCTCTGTATGTAATTGCATTAAATTGATTTTAATTATTTGGTTTTTAAGTTCATCTGCATGGTTTATTTATTAGCTTATAAAATTCGATATTCATCATGTTGTGTGGTCTGGCCAAAAACCAGTATAAAACGACACCACACATTTAGAGACCCGAACCTCCCTTTCATAAGATAATCCACCCATTAACTTCAGCAGAGTGAATAAAATTAATTGAGTTTAGTTAATTTTTATAACACCTGAAAATATGGGCATTTAACTGTATAATGTGTAAGCACAAGGAAGCCTTAGATCGATGTCAACTCTCGCTAAAGACCCTTGAATTTGCACATGAACGGTATAATGTATTTAAACGCCATACATTCAGTTTCATTGACACGAAATTATTTGGGTCTTAAGTGTTAACTCGCGCCAATTTGGTTTACGTGTCTTGCAAGAATTCAAAATTATAGCAATAAAGGCTCAAACGGGACGCATGTCTTGTTTATTATCTAGGACAGCGTTAAATCGCGCTAGGTATGTTAAAATGCTGATTGGGACTGCGTTAAATCGCGCCAGACAGCAACGAGTCTTTCTTTTCCTAGCCATTATAACCAAGTTTAATTTTGGTGAATAATGACTAAAAGTTTATTTTTGGACACAATTAGTTTGTCACTTACGACAGTTAGTTAAAAGCTGAAGACTTTTGGACCCCATCCTAACAGATAGGGTCATCTGTTTGGTTTTAAGTTAGCGGCCTAAATGTGAGATCGCATAGGGACCCTAACAACTCATTTGGATAACCCCTGTACTAATACAAATAACCAATTTTGAACTTGGACCTAGTTATGACCCCCTTTAAGTTTGCATTTTGATTTCCGGGAAGAGAAGGTACTTGTCAATAACTCGGGTTAATATCTCCCATTAACACAGTTCTGCAGGACTCCAGCAAACTTGTTGATACCATGCGCAGCAGTTCGATAGGAAGGCGACCAGTTTAAATTGGTTATTCTCGGTGGCGTATCCGTGCCAGTGTTAATTAGCTGTATAGCTGATGATTGCACTGATTGTCTGAGTGCGACAATAATCAGCATGGAAGCACAAAGACCCGGAGGCAGGTCTGAAAGAATTGTTGTTGATGTTATTGATGGGTCCTTGAAGCCCCGCTGATTTTCCAACCCGCCCAAATTTTGTCAAAACGTTTAAGTTTTGCTTTCGTTTGGCAAATAACTAACCCCGTTTTGACTAGTGAGCTGTGAAATTCTTATTTGTCCCTTGACCTAGCTGGTTAGAATTTAGTTAACACGCTGTAGTTATTTATAGAGCGGTAGCAATTGAACCTGTGGACAGCTTTTACTGTTTGAATTAAAAAGCAATTTAATATAAATACCGAAAGTTCGATTCGTAATTGAAAAGTAACATATGTAGTTACAATTGGCTACAAAGAAAAAGCTTATTGGGAGTTGTAAAAATATGTACGCCGTTATATTTATTAATTTAAGAAATTGTACTCTGGTACTGAAACAATTGTTTCTTAAGATGAGCAAAAGCTAATGCTCGTTTAGGTGAAAAATGACCGTTGCCCTACTGCTAAGTGTCAATTTTTAATGATCATGTTTCACACACCAAGATGTGATAATTAGTAATTATCTGAACAACTGTTAAAAGCCGTAGACGGCATCTATTTCGTTCGCAAAAATTAAGATATTTATATAATGGTATTTAAGTAAAAAACATGGGAAATTTCGATCAGTGGTGATTTTCAATTTAGTGAGTTCAAATATTCCCTTAACCATTGAAAGAAATTTCACTATACATTCCGGTTTTAAGCATTTAAAGCGAAATCCGAACTTTTTTGTTAATCCATTCAGACCAAAACAAAAGATGACGGTTACAAACATGAAATTGCGGCTACACCAAGCTATGGCAAGTATTGTCCCTTTTCCATCATGTAATAAGTCTATAATTAGAAAAGTATGGCTTATTGGTATCTAAGTCGATAAAATGCTTAAATTTTGAAAAGCTATGATGTAGTGTGGGTTGTGTTTTTCAAACATTTCATAATCTGTAACCTGCTTTTAAATAATCATCGTTTTATTGCTCTTGACTGTACGCACTTCACAATTTTGAAATGCATAGCTGATCGTTAATATATATAACCTAACATTTCCGTTTGCGTCTTAGAAAAAACTGTTAATTTCATTATTTACTTATTGTTTGAGCCAAAGGGAAAGTCCGGAAAATTTGTCGTTAAAAACAATGGCCCTAGCTGTACATAAATAACACTCCTATCTAACCAACAGCCATACATTTCACAATCCACCCCTTGCCTGGTGGTATAATAATAAAAAGTCATTGTTATAGTCAGTCTTGCTGATCGTTGAACCTGTAAAAAAAATGTACAATTCAGAGCAACCTGGAACTTGTATCTCTTCGTCTTCATCTTTGCTTTCGCGCCTTTACTTTAAGATGAAAAAAATTAGCTACTGCTCAATATTTCGAGCCTCACCTAGATTGAAACTTGTCTCGCTGGACTTCGTCCGGATTCACCTGCAAAACTGCACACCACTAGTAACATTAGAATCCGTTTAATTCACACTAAATTGTAACATGCCACTCATACAGGCTTATAATTTATAATTTCACACAAAATTTTAAAATGGTTACGGTATGTGTTTATTAATGCAATGGCTTACAACTATGAGACGTATTTATTCCGATTTATTCTTCTAAAAACAAATCGGTTTACTTTAATAGCCTAACTAATTCAATAATTGCCCTTTTACGACTTTTTCCCCCAAAATCCACTCGTGGCTGCGTACTTTAATCGCTCCCGCGATTAATTCCTCAAAACTACCGTTATAATCGGAAACGTTAACTTGCCACTCGGGAAGTACATTATGCATTGAAGACGTCCAAAACTATTTTTGAATCTTAAAGCCCTGTACTCTGGCACACTTCGGTTTATGCACTCCTGTCATTAAAAAAAAAAAAGACGATAATTTCATAACCGTTAAAATGCTGGCCTTAAATCAAATAATACGGAAGTTGGACCTTAAACACCGAACCTTGAAAAAAAAAACCATCCAACAACGTGGATTTATAACAAAAAACCGCC
>JAHWFP010270189.1:0-10117 GCA_023313725.1 Lithobius niger | reverse complement strand
CATCCCCACACCACGAATGAAGACCCAAACAACTGTGGCAGTCCACCCTAATTCTCGCCTGGATCATGGCTAACCCCACGTCTGAAGTAGATATCAACCGTCACTCTTAATAACACGACTTGTCTCACTCGTGGCTAAAAACCCACATTTACATAAAAACCTCAAAACGAACGAAGTCCTCTCCTCTGTCAACTCGTCACAGCCGTGCCCGACGCGAATCCACAATCACTTCAAAGCCACCAGAGATCCAACAAACTGAATGTATGTCAGCCACTGGTCCATTTGGTTTCATTGGGGTTTTCACAAGGAAAATCAATCCAATCAATCCCTCTCCACTCAATCCTTTAAGATTCTTCACTGACCTTTTCGACACCGACAAACTCAAAGGCCCAACGATTCTTACCTACCGCTCAGCCCTAAAAACCAAGGATTCAAGGCAATATACAAAACCAACCTCCTCGATGATTACCATCGCCATTCCAACAGAAGAAATGATACAAGCCGCACCCTAGCGTCACTCAACGACATTCACCTCCCACTACCTGAGAAACATGTCAAGAGAAGATAAAGGACTACACCGGCTGGGACCAAACGGCACAGCCAGAACTGTGGTCAAGCCATCCCAGATGGAAATAAGCCAACCATAGAAGGAAGCAAGATCCCTCATTTAACAACAGTCCAAATCCCACGAAAAAGGTCCAAGTTTCCTGTTTCATCATCCGGTTCTGAACAAAATGCAAATTTTTACTACAATAAAAATTTTTCGGGGAATGCCTGCTTGCAACCCGGGGCGCCACGTCAAATCGGTGCCTACCACCACATTTGACGTGGTCTACTGATACTGCTAATTATCAGGTTAATATGTTTGGCAAACAAAGAAAGAACATTTTGCCGGCCCCCAGCCAGGCCGGCTAAAAATGGTTTCTTTGTTGCCTAAAACATACTTAACCTAAGCCCGCCCTACCTCCCCTCTCGAGTCACCGCCTGACAATTTGAGAGGAAAATGTATGCCGAGTCCAACCACGTTCTCGCTTATGTAGAGAGGGCTGCGCATGCGCAGTGGGTCATGTAAGCAGGCGACTACAAGCAACTTAAAAACCTCCAGGGAGACATTAATTGAGGACAGTGTAATGCTAAATTATCAGGTTAAGTATGTTTTAGGCAAAAAAGAAACCATTTTTAGCCGGCTTGGCTGGGGGCCGGCAAAATGTTCTTATTAATCCCGTTTACAAAAGTAGAGGCCTTGAAAATAGAGGAATGTAACGGTATAAATGATAAAATTTTTCCATCTGGTTTTATTAAAAAACTTGAAAGAAGTCTAAAAGTTAGAGGAGTAGATGAAAACAATTGTGCATTGAACTGTGCCATCTTGGCTTACTGGTGACGCTTTTAACTGGTTTTTAGAAAATAAGCCCTTTTCTGAACGGGAAAGTTAAAAAAAAATTATTTGTAGCCAGATTTCAGGTGTGCTCTCATGGCTATAATTTACTTCCTAATTTACTTGCAAGTTCGGAATTTGCAAATGCAAGAGAATGGAAGCTTTACTACTCATTTTACCAAGCTTTCTAATATTTTAGCTAATACAGGTGCTAAAATTAATGATTGTGAACAGAAGAAGCTATTTTTGAAACATTAAATAGTAATTTTCGCCATCAAATGATGTCAAGAGATTATAAATCCCTAATTGATTTTAATATGTTAGGAATATTCTTAGAAAACATGAATCAGAGGGTTCGATCTAGGAATTTTCAGCCTCACCACGATAATAGCAGTAGCAGTACAAAACAACAGTAATGGTCAGTTTTCAAGGACCTGAGAATGGTAACAATAATAATTTTCAACCTAAAGTTGATGCAAAATATACCTGTAATATCTGTGGTGCAACTGGTTGGACATCTAAAGTCTGTCCAAATAAGGCGAATCATCAACAAATCATCCCCCCCCCCTGTCCTTCAGGTTTGACGATGCCATTAGGGACCATTGTGTCCATGGTAGGTCTAAACTTGGTGGTAAGGCATTCGTGACCCCAACCCAATACCATATACCCTTCATCTGCAGCCGAAGAACTTTTAAATTCTTAAACTTTTGTAATTTATAATTTTTAGTTTTAACATCGGATGGCATTTAGTGACCGCCAGGTCCTTGCCATTCCGGCTGCATTTGCAACAAACTTATTATATTATTATATTATATTATTATAGAAACAGCTACTTCGTCGTTAGTAGCATTAAAAACGGGTCATCACTTATTCAAAATTATCACGACAGTTCCCCGTCCACTATTATTAAAATTATTATTATTATTATTATTAACTGTGGTCGTGGTAGTTATAGTAATGGTAATAGCTCTAGTCGGCCTCAAGGTAAATCCAGTCTGAAATGTAAAAATAACACGCATGACACTGTTGTATAAATGCATCAGTTGGCTTGCCTCCTCATCGTAGTACTGTAGCACAAATTCAGGATGACGAGTTAATTTTTTTATAAAAAAAAAAAACCAGCAAGCCAACCAGTTTTAGTCAGTGAGACTGGTACTGGCGTAGTTCGTGAACGAAACTGGGCCATACCTAATCAAACTTGTATAACGACAGTTCCAACACTAGCGCCTTGCACTTATTTTGTGCTTAAATTCAGTCAGGAATACGTGGACGCACTTTTAGACAGTGAAAGCACCTTACCCTATAAACGTAAATAATTCACTAAAAGACGATTTGTTGAAAATGAGTTGTAAATTCACTCCAAGAACGTATAGGGTTCGACTCGCTGATAGTGATACTATTTATGTTGAGTGTCCAGGTTTTATTTAAGTAACTTTTAAAAACGTGACACGCACTCACACTTTTCCACTAATTACTATGGAGAATATGATCCAACTTGTAATTCTGGGCGTTGACTACCAGCAATCTTTGGGCATCCAGCTAATAATACCGGGTTTTGGCAGGATAAACCTAGTAGCGTGTATTAGCCTACGCAGTAATGTTTCACGATTTAAGGAATTAATGATGCAAGAACATATCGACCAGTTGCTCCAACCTAAGGTCATCGTCCCTAGTATTTCTACATGGTGCGCTCCATCATTTTTAGTGCCCACAAACGGTGGCGCATACAAATGCAGTAATGGTTTACATTACATTATCTTTATTGAGCTTACAAGCCTGGACACTACATGCTCACTCTAGCCTACTTACCATCTAACTCATTCTACCCTGTACAGACCACAACAAAGCAGAAAATGCCTTCAAAGACACTCAAACAAGGGAGAGATACCGAACTACCGAAAGTTCCTGGCAATGCACCACTGTGACGTCACTGAACAAACCGGCAAGTGGCCTTGCAGAACCCCGGCATCCTGTCTAAAGACAACCTTCTAGGCTCCACATGGGGCGAAACCTCCAAAACTCCAAGTAACACATTACCCCTACTCCCTCCATTGCCGAAGCGGTGGTGGGTAGCCTAACGAAGGGACTCCAGCAAAAAGTGATGAAGCATCTTATCACCCACTCTGCAAACACACCCCAGGCCATCGCGCCCAACCAAGGCGAGCTTGGTGAGCGAGCAGTTGAACGTGGCCCATGCCGATAAGATCAAGCCGCATCCGGGAGAATCTGTCCAGAACCTTGGGGGTGGTGTTGGGGGCGGGGGGGGGGGGGGGCAGCGGATGGATGCAACCCAAACAAGTGCCGGCCCATGGTGTCTCCGACCCAGGTTTCTCCCATTCGTTCCCTATGGTCTCTCTCACAGCTGGACGCACATCGCGAGGCTCCAGAGCAAACCTAACCGCAGTACAACTCCCCGCCGAAGCCCTGCGGGCCAAGCTGTTTGCCAACTCATTCCCGAACTTGCCCGAGTGCCCCTTAACCCAACCCATACTTGCAGAGACTCCCCATAAGCCAAGTGTATACAGCTTCCATCCAATCTCAAGGGAGATTGGATGGGAGCCCTGCCCGACCGGAAACAACTCCTATGAATTCCAAGACCCGCCAGGGAGTCAGTCACCATACAGAATCTTGGGAAGAGAAGGGCAGCCCCAATATCTAGGGCAACCGAAATGGCAACAAGCTAGCCAACAAAGGCCAACGGGAGAGCTGCCACTGTGTAGCAGAACTCAACATGCAGGCTGGGGACGCAGACCCCTCCCCCTCCCTCCCTCCCCTGCCATAAGGAGGCACACAGAACACCAATGCACAGTCCGCAGAATTTAGCACCGTGGCCGTGGAGTCAAGCAAAGCCCTATACGCAAACCCACTCTACACCCAAAGGGCAGGTGGATGAACAATCGAAGGTAGTGGCAGGGCCGCAAAATCACCATGACAAAAGAGGGAGGTCCCCAAACCTGGGGCCCCCAGAAGATCCCGTGCTCTTTGGGGCAGCTGCGTATGGTCGAGAATAATACATGCAATGGGATCAGAGCGCCCCCTAGCGACCGCCGCTGACAAAGTCTAACAAGCAGCTCTCGCGCTCATGGAGAAACAATATATTGTTGCCGTATGTCTACTTAAGGTTTATTAGGGTGAGCAGGTGATAGAGGTTGTGCTGTTTGTTCGGCTTAGGTGTTAAGTAGGTTAGGAGTAGTTTTTAAGTTAGAGCGTATGGATTTGTGGGCCTGTAAGCTCTGAAATAAAGTAAGTAAGTAAGTAAGTAATTGCCAAGTTAACGAGTCATTATTTCTAATTGTTTCAATTTTCAATTTGTTGTATAACTTTTAAAATAATTTTTAGAGTACTGGTCAACTCACGTTAGGGAGTTATATCGGCAGTTTCTAACGATACTGTTCCTTATTTAAAAGGTTCTTTCTGATTGGACATAGGATGAACATAAGGTGCGGCATGCACTTACCCATAATGCTCAAGTTATGAAGGTAGGTTACACTGGGAAGACCCAGGCTCATCGAAACCGAAACCGACAACGCACCTCCTCCTTCAGTAATTATACGGATCGAACCTTTCTCAATAAGCGCTGACAAACAAACCACAGATCTATACAGTATATATCACTTAGAGGATGCTGCTTTGTTTTATGCCCTTATTAGGGAATGACGTCAGCTTCGTTAATCGTCGGGTTTTTCCGGCGTATCAACAACATAAAAATGAGGTTAGGCCTAATACGAAATGCCAATGCTGTAGCGAACGATATTACAGGTAGGTTGATGAAATGTGATGGTGGACGGTATCGCTAAGCCAAATAAGAGTTAAACATCGTCAACCAAACATAAAAGGTAAACATTATACACAAAACTAAACACCGTAAATCAAAATTACTTCATATATCGAAATCGAGATCGTAAATCGAAACCGACTCCCTAACACGAAATTCCTTCAGAAAATCGTTTAGGGAAAAGAAAACAAAAATTCTCAACCAAATTCCACTCGTGCTTGCATTAAAATGTATAATTTGGGTGTTTTAGCACTCAACTCTTTTCCAACAAATTTTCCTCGACTTTCGGTCTCAGGAAATTAAAACTGGAAAGAAGTTTCGTGCTAAAACACCCAAATTGTCGATTTAATACAAGCACTCGTGGTATTAAAACTGAAAAGACCACAGTGAAAAGACTACGCCGGTGCTTTTTGCATCAATAATTATACAGATCGAAGCTTTTCTGAATGGTCGC
Organism: Lithobius niger; assembly: GCA_023313725.1. Lineage (NCBI taxonomy): Eukaryota > Metazoa > Arthropoda > Chilopoda > Lithobiomorpha > Lithobiidae > Lithobius > Lithobius niger. Next base: position 4,510 of record JAHWFP010270189.1, on the reverse strand, counting down.
TGACAAAGAAACCACAGATCTATACAGTATCACTTCAGGAACACTTTGCTTTACGCCCATTAGGGAAATGACGTAACCTTCGTTAATCGTCAGGGTTTTACGAAAACACGAAGCTGCTTCTCGACAGGATTCGGGAATAGTTATGCCCGTATTAGGGCAATGATGTTCTTTTTGTGAACTACTGGGTTTTTACGGAAACACGAAGATACTTTTCGGTTAGGATACGTTTAGTTTGGTGTATCAGCAACGTAAAAATGAGGTGAGGCCTAATACGAAATACCAATGTTGAAACAAATTATATTACAGGTTGGTTGACGAAATGAGGTGGGTTATAGTATCGCTATGCCAAAAAAGAGTTAATCATCGTAAATCAAACATAAAACTAAACACCGTTAATCAAAATTACTTCGTAAATCGAAACCGTAAATCTAAGTCGAAACCGTAAAATGAAAGCCTCGACCTTCGGTCTCGGGAAATTAGATCTGGAAAAGACTTTCATGCTAAAACGCACAAATTATCGATTTCATAAAAACACTCGGTGTATTACACCCGAAAAGAACCCCTCCAAAAAATATACTAGTAACCAGATCACTTTACTGAAAAGAACCTCTCCAAAAAATATACCAGTAAAGTGGTCGTATATCAGTAACCAGACCACTCTACTGTAAAGAATCCCTCCAAAAAAATATATCAGTAACCAGACCACAAAATGTTAAGTAGACCACTTTGCTGAACGGAACCCCTCCAATAGGGTGGGTTGAAAAAACCTAAATTGTTCTGATCGAAATGCCCTAGTGCAGAAAAGTTGTGACTGACCACCACTAAGAATTGTGTGAAATCTTTTCCGAATCAGTTAATATCTTTGGCTCTGGCCAGAGGTTTAAAGTTATGAAATTTCACTAAAAACATGAAATTTTCGAGTTTCTATTGAAAATACCCGAATTGCACTGATCGAAATGCCCTAGTGCGGAAAAGTTGTAGTTGACCACCATTAAGAATTGTGTGAAATCTCGTCCAAATCGGTTAATATCTTTGGCTCTGACCAGCGCCTCAAAATCTTGAAATTTTACCGAAAAACGTGAAATGTCCAAGTTTCATCGAAAATACCAGTATTGTTCACCAATGGTTGGATCGAAAATAAAAATGCCCTAGAGTGGAAACGGTTTTAATAATCATAAACAACAAATATGTAAAGTTTTCAGCCAATCAGTAAATTTATTTGGCTCTGACCAAAGGCCCCAAGTTTTGTAATTTTATGTAAAAAAAAATCAAAATCTGTATGATTGCATATAATGTAGAAAATATGCAAATTATTCGTCAATGATTGGATCAAAAATCGAAATGCCTTAGTACGGAAAAGGTTTCAATAATCATTAACAACAAATATGTGAAGTTTCCTGCCAATCAGTTAATTTATTCGGCTCTGACCAAAGGCCCGAAGTTTCATAATTTAACACAAAAAAACTTGAAATATATTGCAATAATATCTAACTAGATTTTTTGTTCCAGTCCTTCCCAAACGCATCACCGCTGATTCCCTCCTAACGTTCCCTCTCAGCCAGCCTTCTGACTCCTCATTCATCTCTCAGCCAGTCTTTACACTCCTAAGTTTTCTCTCAGTCAGCCTTTGCCAGCCTGCTACGTCAGTAAGTTTCACTGAGTGACGATTGCAATGAAAAAGCCAAAGTTCTCAAGTTCGAAGCCTCTTCTGAGACAAACTTTTGTTTGTCCCATTTTGGGAACCCAAAAGAGCTTTGTGAAAGTCAGCTTCTGACAAATGAAGAGAAGATGTATTAAGGTCTTGTTTCAGTGAAAAACGTAAACGTATGCTGGAGACTGGCAACAAGAACCAAATTTTTCTAGTATTGCACACTCTGTAGCTGAAAAAAAAATAGAAAGCTTGTTTCACAGAGCGTCTATTCCAACAGTTTCTCAGCAGTGTCTACGCGCTGTAAAAATGCTGTAATCAGCTTCAAACAAATACTCTGCTTAATACCGCCTTGAGAGGTTTATATTTTGATGGCCGTAAGGACAAGAAAATAACCCAAATAAACGACGGGGGCCATATTTTACCGGAAAACGATTAATGATACACATCTTTCTAGTGAAGGAGCCATCATCACGGTATATTGGACATGTGACTCCAAACTCTAGCACAGTGCTTGATATATCTGACAGCATTTACGAGTATGTGGTCTCGAAGGTTAGTGACTTCAGCAAACTTCAAGTAATTGGTTGCGATGGTACAGCAGTGAATACCGGGCATAAATCTGGTATAATTCGCCGTCTGGAGCTAAAAATTGGCAGTCCATTGCAATAGGTTATTTTCCTTCTCCATTTAAACGAGATGCCTCTCAGACACCTATTCGAACACATAGACGGCCCAACAAGTGGTCCCAAATCATATGCCGGTCCCATATTTAAACAACTTACGTGATGAGAAGAGTTGTCCGTAGTCAAATATAAATCTGTAGTCGTGGATCTACCTTCTATAACAGAGTCAAACTTGAGCACAGACCAGAGGTATTTGTTGGATATATCAAATGCAGTTCAATCAGGCCCCTGGTAAACTGACCTCAGCAAACGTAATCCGGGGCCACTGTTCCATTCATGTTGGTTGACAACTGCCACTAGAATATTGAGGCTATACATAGCAACTGCAAATCCTTCCCCAGGTTTCCAGCAGATTGTGGATTACGTCATGAAGGTTTACATTCCTTTATGGTTTGCTATCAAAACTAAACATGCCATCAACGATGGTGCTAAGCACTTATGTGAACTCGTAATGAGATCCAGATTCTTGCCAGCCAACCTTCTAGAAGTTATTAATTCAGTCATTGCCAGAAATGCGTTCTTGGCGTGCCCAGAAAATATGCTCCTGGCCATGTTTACAGATGATGACGCCAACATTAGGCAGCTTGCGATTCGGAGAATAATCAAGGCAAGGGAGACTGAAAGTGTATCTGATGGCAATGTTCGCAGCTTTGTTGTACAACAACTTAACTTCGAAGCCAAGAAATACATAGACTTAATCAACTGGTTTCAGTGTGAGGTTACACCACCGCCAATTCTGAGCCTGGTGAGCTCAGATGAACTGATGACTATGCACGAAAAATCCAACTGCTGGGATTTCTCCCTATTTCTATGCCATACCCAAGCTGTTGAACGGACAGTGAAACTAGTGACCGAGGCATCCGCTCATGTATGTGGGCGCGACAACAGGGATGGATACACACGATCCACCCTACTGTCAATAAAAAACATTTCAAACTTTGATAAAAATTCCAACTTCGACATCTACATGTTATGACATTGATGTAAGAGAGTTATAATGCATAAACAATTATTAAGCAATACGCAAATAAATAATCACACAAGATTTGCTTTTTTTGTGTGTGAAATTACAAAATTTCGGGCATTTGGTCAGAGCCAAATAAATTTACTGATTGGCTGAAAACTTTACATATTTGTTGTTTATGATTATTAAGACCTTTTCCACTCTAGGGCATTTTTATTTTCGATCCAACCATTGGTGAACAATACTGGTATTTTCGATGGAACTTGGAAATTGCACGTTTTTCGGTAAAATTTCAAGATTTTGAGTAGCTGGTCAGAGCCAAAGATATTAACCGATTCGGACGAGATTTCACAAAATTCTTAGTGGTGGTCAACTACAACTTTTCCGAACTAGGGCATTTCGATCAGTGCAATTCGGGTATTTTCAATAGATACTCAAAAATTTCATGTTTTTAGTGAATTTTCAAAACTTTAAGCCTCTGGTCAGAGCCGAAGATATTAACTGATTCGGAAAAGATTTCACACAATTCTTAGTGGTGGTCAGTCACAACTTTTCCGCACTAGGGCATTTCGATCAGAGAGATTTAGGTTTTTTCAACCCACCCTACCCTCCAATTCCGTTTCAAAATATTGGATAAATTTATGAATAGAAATTATTAAAAATAAATATACAAAAAATTTTATATTTTCATAAATTTGCAAATACAAATAATTTATATTTCCGAGTGGAAAAAATTGACAATTTCCGATTCAAGTATATATATAAAAAAAAAAAAAACATGGATTCCAGTTCAATCACTCTATCTAGAGTGGGTGCAGAGCTAAGGTGCAGCTTAAAAACACCTATACACCTAGATCCTACGAATGAGTATGAATTGACCCTAGTATCTTGGGACACCTATTATAGCATATTAAACATTCAAGAGGATAATAACGAAATTTAATACATGGGGGGAGGGGGGCAGCTGGATAGAGTTGATGTCATTCCTAGCGTTTATGAAATTTCAGATTTGAACAATTTTATTCAAGCTGCCTTAGAACGAAATGGGCATGAAAAAGATGCCACTGTCATAGAACAGAATCATAACACTTTAAAAACCAACTTGATTATCAATAATCCAAGTTACGAGTTTCATTTTTCGGAGATAAAAAGTTTAGGCTCTGTATTGGGATTCCTGGAGGGTAATTATAGCAAATTTTGACAAGGGCAAAA
>JAHWFP010270188.1:0-14226 GCA_023313725.1 Lithobius niger | reverse complement strand
TTTAAAATTCGACGGAGTCCCAGTGTTCTAATAGACTTACTTTCATCATGTATCATTGATAACATTACACTTTCAGGGTGTCTGAAATATCCATTTCGTTGTATTACTGGGTCTATAACGTTCTTTAATTCATCTGCGAGATAACGTGAAAGCTTTATTGATCTCCACGGATGCTTTGCACCAGGCTTGTACGATGGTTTTGTCTTAATCCAAAACCACATGGGAGCATAAACTTTAATGACAAAAGTAGCTAATTCAACCAACTGATGAGACGGTTTAGAACTTTAGATGTTGCAACATAGAGGCGAAAAAGCCGATTCACTACTGTCAGCCATCTAGCATGTGGAATTTTTCACGGGTTACGTCTTTCCAGATCTGATGAACAGTTTCCACTTGCAATTTCTTTGGAAATATCTAATAAATACTGCTGATCTGTGCTTAAATCGGCAACTGGTATGTCTGTTTCTATTTTCTCGATTTCAATCACTGGCATAAACTCACAGTTTGCTAGAGCTTTGCCAATATGACCTAAAATCCTCGAGGAACAGATGTCGGCCGTTCCAAATGTTCCAACAAATGTCTAAGGGGAAGTTCGTTGGAATGCAACTGACACACGAGGCACTGCAGTGGCTTTCCAAGTCGAACTTGAAAAAGGTGTATAATCCCACCATTCTTTTCTTTATTGGTGTTTGTGCCGTCGCATCCAACAGCTAACAATTTTCAGAACAACGACAACTGTTGCGTTTTTGGCCAAAATCGTCAAAATTGAAGTCCCTAGGGGACCCTCAAAATATTTTTTTGATTGAAACCAAATTTTACACAGTACATCTATGCCAGAATTGGTAACTTTTCTGGACTATTCCAATTTAATATTAGACATTTTGATCATATTTCAGACCATCGATAATTATTGCGTTTTTGGCCAAAATCGTCAAAATTGTGTAAAATTTGGTTACAATAAAAAAATACCCTCAAGATATTTTTTGATTGTAACTAAATTTTACACAGTTCCTCTTTGCCCTAATTGGCAACTTTTTCGCGTTATTTCATTTTAATATTAGAAATTTTGATCATATTTCAGAAAATCGACAATTATTGCATTTTCGGCCAAAATCTTCAAAATTGAAGTCCCTTGGGGACACTCAAGATATTTTTTGATTGTAACCAAATTTTACACAGTTCCTCTATGCCCCAATTGGCAACTTTCCCGCACTATTTCAATTTGATATAAAAAAATTAATTTTTTTCACTCCACCCTAGTGCACAGGCCCCCGAGAGGCAGTGGCAAACTTTTTTCTGAGGGCTTTTTTGTATGCTTCAACCTATTGTTACCCCCCTTTTGTGGGATTTTAACCATTTCTGCCCCTCTTTGCACCCCTTTCTTAACCCTTATTGTCCTTTTTTCGTTATTTTTAGGCTCTTTTATGCCGCTGCTCCACCGAAAAAGGGCACATTTTCAGAAAACGGGGCACTTTGCCATGAGAACAGGGGCTAAAGCCCCCCCCCCCCCCTCGTGTGCACGTCCCTGCGGCTGCCCATCCAAGTCTGCCGAAACGGAAAGCAAATATGTGCAAACACGGAGCTTTCACTAAACGATACACAACGGTCCTGCTAGTTAATCTGAAACTAATGTTACATATTTGTTATAGACACAAAAGGAAAATTGGAAATTAAGCCAACAGCGAAAATCATACACTAGAAATAACGTAGTTCAGTAAGCCACCTTTATGCTCTTACGTTTCGTCGGAGTGGCATGATCCGGATTCGAACCAGCTACCCAGTTCGTCCCCAGATCACTTGCATAGCGCCTTAGTCGAAGGTGGCTTACTGAACTACGTTATTTCTAGTGTATGATTTTCGCTGTTGGCTTAATTTCCAATTTTCCTTAGTATTATTTCCAGCGATTTATGTCTATTTATTTCTCCTTTATTGAGCCTTGTTAAGTGTATGATTTGTCTTCCCTCTCCATTGACTATGGCCGAGTGAATTTCGGTCGAATGGAGCCCTGGTCACGGTTGTGACCTTAATAACGGGTTCAGTGAGTTATCTTTATAAAAGCCAGTTGAGGATGTGGCCATAGCGACTAAGGCGCTATGCAAGTGATCTGGGGACGAACTGGGTAGCTGGTTCATGCCACTCCGACGAAACGTAAGAGCATAAAGGTGGCTTACTGAACTACGTTATTTCTAGTGTATGATTTTCGCTGTTGGCTTCATTTCCAATTTACCTTAGTATTATTTCCAGCGATTTATGTCTATTTATTTATATAGATACAAAACGCTCCACTACATCCAACTTAATCAGAACGCAATTCCTACAATTTCAGGACAATTCTAGCAATTTTAGAGCAATTTCAGTCCTTTTCACTTGTATATAGGCCTGTATTAATAGTTCAGTATATATACTCTATACTTACCTAGTGATGTGGCTGCCCACCCAAGTCAAAATGGTGGCCGGTCTTGCCTTCCTATTCAGTTTATTAAGCGACTTCATATTTGGCGGTAATTTGTTAGGAAAATAAAAGGTGGCTGGAAAATCAAACTAAAGGTTGGTAATGAAAAAAAAAAAACATGGTTAAACTGCGTTAAATCGTTCACCAATTAGACAGTTGGTATCCTCACAAACTCATTCTTTAATGTAATACTAACTGCCAGCTTCGTTAGTCCTTTACTTTTTGATCAATTGTTTATTAATTGCGTAAAATGGTCAACAAGTCTTAAATGAATCATTAAGCGTTTAGGAATGTAAATCAGGGCCAAGAATTGCCCCGATTGCCGAACAAGAATTACCAGTTTGCCCTACAAGTAAAAATTCCCGAAATCGCCTCGCTTTTACTAACATCTGGATGTTACTTTAGTTTCCTGCAAATTGCCCTCCCCTCCCGCTTCAGAGGACCCCATTCATGACGTCACTCAGAAGCCACCATTCATAAGCAGTGGAAGCTGTGTCGGTGTCGGTAAAGAGCATCCCAGCAGCCCGCGAGACGGACCATACGTCACTCTGCTCTCGCACGCTCTCTCTCGTTCAGCGAGCGAGCAGCAAAGCTCGAGATCCTCCGGACGCACATACACGCGCGAGCGCGTGCGAGGACTCAACCAATACGCACGCCCCCTTCTCAGCCGGAGTGTGGAATTTTATATTGGCGCCCAACTCGCCAGCCATCAATGTGCGCGAATCGAGAGACCTGGAACACCGTGTTTTGGTTAGGCTCTTTGAATCGCTAAAAAAAAAATAGCTGTAAAATTAGAACTCACTTCTAGCTGAATCTGGTCAAGGTAAAGAAGGACTTTACGAACATCTTTCTTCCGTAAGGATGGCTACGATGACGTGGATACAGGCTTTGGCGGTGGCCTTCATCGTGGAAACCTGCTCAGCTTACAGGTAAGAAGTTTTACGATTTTTGTAAACATTAGTTGTTTTATAGACGACATGTAGTACAGTAGATAGTTAGACACACAGCGACGTGAGGAGTAACGCAGTCAAAACTTGGAGAGGAAGGATGGGGACGAGTAGAAGGCTGTTTGAAGAAAAATGGGAGAGTGTTGGACGGGGTTAACGAAGTATTCCTGTGTCTCAAAAAAAAATTACTTGAGGTTAAAGAAACGAACGTTAAAGTAAAGAAAAGCAGTAAATCGGCAATGTTTGTGCCCTACGTAAATTTCAATTGAAATTGTACATATATTTTTTTTATTCCGGTTGCTAAAATTATATTTTTCCAATATTTTGCTGAAATTTCTCGCAAGAAAATGTAAAATTTTTTAAGTAAACCGTTAAGGTTCAAATATTTAAATTTTCCTTTTTTTTTTTTTAGGATTTTTGAACTTATCACCATGGGTCTTTCTGATGCTTCCCGCATCCCCAATTCATCGTTTTCATGAAATTTGCAACGTCGCACATTAGAAATTTCATTATAAACTTCGCAGTGCAGCAGGATAGCCCTAAGGGAGAAAAAATAAACTTTCAAAAAAAAAAAATAATAATACTTTCGGAAATAATTAATTTAGTCTGCAAGTAAGTTGATTAATCTTAAAAATTTTACGCGTCAATATTAATTCTAAATTATGCTGGAGCGTTGTTAGTTGGCTTGTTGCCCTTCCGTATGCTTTACCATATTTCATGATGGTTTTCCGTCAAAATTCCCAATAAACAACTATCAGCAAGATGAGGTGACAATTTTCTCATGCAGTTTCTGACCAACATTCTGTAAAAGTGCATGAGAAGAATGCATCGACATACTCTAGCCCTTTACCTAGGATTTCTACTCCAGGTACCCGGATTGTTTCAGAATCCAAGAAAGCCGGGTTTGACCGGGTTAAAAAATTTAAATACAGTTTGAAAGTTTATTGTTTTTTAAAGAAAATTCAACAATACTTATACGTTCAAATAACTTGGAAATTTACGGTTTAGAAACAGAGCGGTAATAGGCTTAATTCACTTATTTTAATTTTAAAATAATTAAAAATTAAACTTAAACTTTGATTTCTAACCTACCAGTCCTCAATTTAAAACTTGAATGAAGTTTTATATTCACGAGTTATAAGTGTGTGGCTTCTAATTATATTTCTAATACTAATATTTTAATTATGGTAATTTTTTTAAATTTCGTCTCAAAGACTGCGGTAGAAGCTATTTATACTTTAAAAAACGGTGTAAAAAAACAGGCATAGGCCTACAAGCAATATAATTTTGATTCTAGAAATCATAATTAACGGCTAACTGAATTAAAATATAGTGTTGTTAATCATCGTTTAGCTAAAATATTAAAATGTTATTCATTATGGTGTAGGCTAGTTAAACACCGCCCCATTATTTTTATCATACTTTAAAACTAGATAGGAAGCTGCAATATTTCAAACCCGAAAAATCACAGTTTTATATAGTGTAGTTATAGGGCGGTGTTTTAATTTATGTAAATGTAACATTCCAACTGCGTTTGCTCGTGGGTAATCGTTCCAGGAAATGTTCACATCTTGAGTTTGCGTGTCACTCAGTAATTATTCAAACTGTTTCGTTGTGGTATCGCAGTGACACTTCGATGGTTAACAAATTCCAGTGTATTTTAAATTCACACTTCAGCTAGTTCAGCGAATGTTTCGGGCGTGATTTTATCCAGAGGAGACCTTTGCTTCTTCATCCTTAACAGCTTTCTCGATGGCTCTGAACAGTGAACAAAATGCCCTAACGTAGTTCTGCAACCGACTGATGCGCTTGTCTGTTTGATGAAACGTTATATTTAGGGTGTAGGCCTAGTCAAGTGTCTGAAACGACACTTCAGTTGTTAAAAATAACCCGTTGTGAATACAGAAACCAGTAAGGTATGCTGATCACAATCGTCGAATACCTAGAACCTAAATTTGCCTTATCTAGGTCGCTGCATACAAATGCATAGACAATAGCGGCATCGATTGTTTTTAAAAAAGTGCTGTATTTGCCAACATTTCGAATGTTAGGGATTCGAATATTGTTGGTCCGAACACCGATCTTTTAAAATTGTTGATGAGATTTATAGTTTTGAAATAAATGCGCCAGTTATTGTGAATGAAAATCTACCTCCCCTGCGGAACTATTTAACACATGCGATGGTTTAAGAAATAAGTCAACCATTTTTCCCATTACATTGCGTTTGATTTCTATTTAATCGTGGCTTCCATTCTGCCTCTATCCATGAGAGGAAACCTTTAAGCAGTTTCACTCACTTAGCGTGGCGACGACTTCTGTTTATTTTTCGACGCCCAGATGTCTCCAGGTTTTTTTCTGAATAACTCCTGCCTTTAAAGCTTCGTCTATCTAGTGGTCGACCCTCCAAACCCTTCTTTAAAACTCTCCAAAGTAAACCGCTCTCCACCTAATCATTCTAAGCAAACAAAAACTAGCGAATTTGATGTTTATATAATTTTTTTTTTCTGATTACCGTCCTCTTCAACTGCTACTTTTAATTTCGGAGAGGAATGAAGAAAGGTGATTTTGCTAAGACTTCGATGTTTAGCGTACGGCCTAAACCGAGTCCGAAAAGGCTTTCAAAGTGCACTTAAAACACTAGTTCGGTTTTAAATCCTACAGGAAAAGGGTGTTTGTGATTTTTCCTTCGCTCAAGTGATCACGGCGGCAGAGCGGAGAGAGCGAGAGAGACCTCAAGTGCTGCTTGAGGTTATCCGATCTGATGGAGGCTTTGTCAAAGTTCTTTCTGAAGATGCTGTGTATACATCACTGTGTACCAGCCTAGCCAACGCACAAGTTGTCTACTAGCACTACACTCTGAAGACACTGCGCAGTAATAGTCCAAACACTGCACTAGCTCAGTCTCAACACGAATTGTGTACTGTCTGTACACATTTTGTGTACTTTGTGAGTAAAAACATACACAAAATGTGTACTGCCAGCAAACAAGTCGTGTTGGGGCTGAGTACGTACGCACTGAAGTGTCGTATCAGTGCACGTGCGGTGGTTTTAAAATGTAGACAGTTTGTGTAGCGGCAGTACACATTCTTTGTGCAGAACATGTACTGACGCTACACAAACTGTGTATGCATGCTAGCATACATCTCGGTGTGAGGCTGAGCTGGTACACAGATGTGTACTGTCAGTGCACAGAATCATCAAAGAATTCTGTCATACTCTCTGAAGACGCTTTGTTCTAACAGTCCGCGTCTGATGCGTATCAGCTCAGCCTACAGACGAGTTGTGCACTAGCACTACATAGTTTGTTAGCGGCAGTAAACATTCTTTATACAGAACGTGTACTGCCGCTACACAAACTGTATGCATACTAGTATACAACTTGATGTGTTGGCTGAGCTGTACACAGAGATGTGTATTGTCAGTGTTCAGTATCTTCAAAGAGTTCTGTCATACTCTCTGACCATTGCAAATACTATCCGTCACAAGATCTATGTTTTATTTTTCAATTACTAACGTGGATGATATAAATGTGAAAATGACGACGTGAGATTCTCGCAGGGACGACGCCAGAATCACTTTACTGGGTAGGCGGCAGTGGGGCAGCAATTTTAGCCAGGGAGGCGAACCGAACATTATACTTTTTTGTTTTCCTCCCCCCCCCCCCCCCCCCCCCCCAAAAAAAAAAATAATAAAAAGAACACTTTTTCAATTCTCTTTCTCACACCCAACGTTCTTAACTGTTTCCTACGCCAGTTTTTTGGGAGTATTTTTATATCCAGCTGAAAAAAATTCTGATTTTACAACTCTCACAGTAACAACTAGGCCCTGTTGATGTGACCTCAAGTATAACTACCTGTCTCTGTAAAAGAAACTAACCTAGTTTTCTTTTACGTAACCAGAGTTTTCTTCGTTTATATGTTTGATTTTGATCTGATGGGTGTAGGACTCCGGGGGGGGGGGGGGGGGGGAGCCACCCAAAAATATTGGGGGGGGAGTAAACCCCTCTTCCCCCTCCCCCTCCCCTTAGCGTCGCCATTGGATTGCCGGCAAAATAATGAAGACGGTTTTTAAGTTGTCCGGACAATGTGGTATGTCAGTTGCAGGGGGCCCAAACTATAAATCGAGGCATGCTAATCATGACTCCAAACTTGTTCACTCGGTGCGTGAAAGGCACCTTCTTTGTCATACGGCTTGTTCTCACTGTCATTTCGTGCTGTGAATTTCAATTCCCCGATCCTATCAGGTTCCGGCGCGAAGATAGACAACTGAATCATGAAGCTGAAACGTGAAGAAGCGTGAACTGGGTTTGAATAAATTCTCCAATATTTATTCATTTTTAGAATTTGTTGTGTGCATCGATTTTAAGAGTTACAGCCGTTCCTTTTTTTTTTATGTCCCTTTTCTAACAGCGCATTCGTCTCGGAAAAAGGCGAAGATGGAACCGCAGCGACGATGGTCCTGCAGTATCACGCAGAGCATTTCGTGGTTTAGTGGTATTCGACATTTAATGAAACTTCACGTTTTCTTTTAATTTATTAAATAACTCTATTTTAATCATCGAGTTTTAGATGTACAGTGTTTATTAGTATTAAAAACAGACGTAAGCCTATAAAATAAGGATGTAATCTCGTTTATTTCCTTCCGCTCCTATCTTGTTTATCTGCTTTATCTCCAAAAGCGTTCATCCCAGTTATCTCGTATCGCGATTATCTCCTACCAAAATTCTAGCTACTTAATTTATCTGAAATATCTACAAAAAAAAAAAATAACAGATATTAATACCGTATTAAAAACAACTTAAGCGTATAAAATACGGATGTAAGCATTAAAAAACATAATACTGTAAAGGAACAGATAAAAAAAAAAGGCACATACCATCAACGTCGCACTAATACGTGGAAAAGAAATTACAGCATCCCAAAAAACAAGTTGGATCCTATTTTACACGTATTGGAGAGACGCTGATGGCTTACATGTCTTTTTCTTGTGTCTGTTCCTTTAGAGCATTACGGTAAGTTTTTTAAGGCTTACAATCGTATTTTATATGCTTAAGCGTTTTTTTTTTAATACGGTATTTAATGTCTGTTATTTTTTTTTCTTGGAGATATTTTAGATAAATTAAATAGCTAGAATTTTGATATGAGCTAACCGCGATATGAAATAATTGAGATGAAACCTTTAGAAGATAAATCAGATAAACGAGATTTGAGATCAAGGAGATAAACGAAATTGAGAATAAAAGAGATGAACACGATTTGACGTAAATTAGATAAACGAGATAACGAGATTTGATACGAAGGAGGAAACGATATTTGCATGATTAGAGATAATTATCAGATAAACGAGATTTAGGCTTAATATCTAATATTTATATCTATTTGTGGTCATCGTGGCTGAGCTGTGAGAGAGCTCAGCCTGGTTGCTGAAGGTTTGCGGATCTGGTCAGGGTAGCGTGAGAGGCTACCATGCTCCTTCAGCGGCTATGGGAACTATTCTAGCCAATTCTGGACAATCTTTCGGCCCCTACGATGATCGGAGGTTTCCCGGATCGAATCCCCGGGTTGGCACCTCCCTTTACCAGATATTTCTTCTTCTCTAAAAGTCCGGTAATGTTCAAAATTGAACCAGTTCAGCCATACAAGCATTATATTGCTTCGGCCGACTTAAGGCTCAAAAGAAATTAATTAAAAAAAAATTATACTTGTATCCTAATATTTACTTTTATGCTAAGCTCTCTTCAGCAGATTATTTCATACAAAAATTCGTATCTGCAGTTTTATTCGTAGGATTACTATTCGGGATTTTTATCTGCACAGAGCGTGTGTTAAAGTGTTTCATTACTCACTTCTACCATTAGCCTACTTAATAAAAAATTTTAACAAAGTTTGGGGAACTTGTGTTTTTCTTTAGCACATAGTATTGATTCAGTAGTGATATGAAGGCGAAAAGTTCTTACAACAACAAAAGGCTCTGGGCCTTTTTAATGCCTACAATTTAAGCCATAAAAATTGAAAATGATAATCGATTCATTGGTTTGATCTGTATAGGGGACAGCAAGAATACCAAAATCAACAATGACAGTCAAGTTAAAATAGCGTTCAAAAGGCCCTGGCCCTTGTTAGTATACCTATGAAGCCATAAAAATTGAAAATCAGGTCATTGGGTTGATCTCTAGGTGAGAGCAAAATTTCCCCAAGAAAATTAACAACAACAACGTTGTAGTCACGTTAAAATAGTGGTCAAAAGGCCCTAGTCCTTGTACCTATGTTTTAATGAAAGTTGGAAATCGGCTCATAAATGGTTCGATTTCTAGGTGAAAGCACAATTTCCCTAACAATTATAACAACAACAAGAATATTGTAGTCACATTAAAATGGTGGTCAATATGCCCTGGTCCTTGTTAATACCTACATTTTAAGCTATAAAAACTGAAAATCGGTTCATTGGTTCGATCTCTAGGTGAGAACGTAATTTATCCAACAAGAATAACAACAGGAATATTGAAATCACATTAAAATCATGTTCAACTGGACCTAGACCAAATCTATGTTTTAAGCTATAAAAGTTCAAAACCGGTTCACTGGTTTGATCTCTTGGTGAGAGCGCAATTTCCTCAACAAGAATAAAACAACTAAAAGAATATAGTAGGCACATTAAAATAGCGTTCAAAAGGCCCTAAGCCTCCTTCATACCTATGTTTTAAGCTATAAAAGTTGAAAATTGGTTCAATGGTTCGATCTCCAGGTGTGGGCAAAGAGTACCAACAACAAGAATAACAAAAAATGGCCATTCTGTGGAATCCAAACGGTTCGATTGTTATCATTACAATTTTTAATGCAATGAAATAGTTACGATACGACCCGAAATACCGAATTTGGTTGGTCTATGTCAAATATGGGGTTTCAGAGTTTGATGTTCAACATGGAAGTTCATGCTGAAGCTTACATAAATACTATCAATCAGAAACTTACAACTATCTCCTCTATATGCTAGAAACACCGTAAACGGCAGTCATACTGGAACTTAAAATCCCCATTTTTGGGGATAAAAAAAGTACGTTGTATACCATGGAGGTAATAGTTCAATCAGAGGTGTGCGCCATAAATAAAGGTGCACATTCAGCCAGATAAATAACTAGCAGTCTACTCTATTTTTTATCTGCGGCTATGTAAATTGATGTGCCGATATTTCGTGGGCAGCTCGACTTAAGACAACTCAATCGCGCAATCAACATTTATTGCGCACTACTCGTGAATAGGTATTCCTAGTAAACACAATAGCTAGTAATACATCACAATACATCTGCAAAATCTTGGATTTTGTATCTTGCAGGAAACTCACCCTATCATGGGCTTGTAATTGTGTTTTTTTCATGATTTTATTGTGACCATTTTTTCCGAAAATCAAGTTGCTTTTCATTTTTGATGCACTGTGGTTCGTCTTCGCTGTCAGAAACGGAATTTTATTTGTACATCTCATTCACCGCAAATTAATAGATGTTTTCCAGACACATAGACAAACCGATGCTCAAAATCCAATTCCAGTTAAGCATTCGTCCTCGCTCTCTTTGCGCACTCGGCCAACAAGGATACATTGAATTGAATAGTAATTAAAGTAAATTTCTGGCGAAAAAGGCAATGATAAACAACTTGTAAATTCGTACCCTTTCCTACCCCATGAAGCCGACAGACAAACGACTAAACAGACAAACGAGTCAAGGCCATGAGCCCTTTTCATTACGGATCCGTACTAAAATAGCTAAAAATCATTTAGAGGGAAAAAAAGAAGATACTTTTATTTACGGAAATCCTTGCCAAATGTTTTCAGTAAACGGGATTTCCCAGTATTGACCTTCAGCTTTCGTCTGAGTTCTACAAGTTCTAAGAAAGTTAAGTCCTTCCTTTCTTAATAGGATTGTTCGTTGAACGCCAGAAGTCAAGGCATTCTACAAACTCGGCTGTATTCTACTTTACGACAACGTTCATTTAATGTTGTTTCATCCGACTCGATTTACTTTCATGACAACTCCCCTCCCCCTCCCAAACGCCCCTTCGGCCTCGACGTCATCTTGACGTAGTTCTCGCGGATTGGCCATGTGCGGAATATTGCCCATAGGGTGATAAATGCGATACAGTTCGCCAGGGGTGGTATATTATTACATATGTTTTTAACTGCTTCCTAGTTTATCAGTTACGTAACTGTATGTCACATAACGCGAAGGTACTTTAATGTTACATTTAACGAAGGCATCAATGTCATTTCCTGAAACAGTAGAGAAACGGGGGAAGTGTATCGCGGCAACAACGAAAAAGTGATATCTGTCCAAAAGCAAACGTATCAACGAGTACCGCCAGTTTTAGTAGTTTGAAATCTTAATATCAGTTCAACTCTTTGAAATCAGTCTATTTTCCCAGACGTCGGTTTCACAGGTCACATGAAAAAATTGAAAATTATCTTTTAGTACAAATGTAATTATTTTTGAATTATTTATAAATTTTTAGCTCCGAGTTTTGACGTTGCCTCTGAAAAATCCAGCTATTATTATTTCAAAGGCTAAACTAAAAATCTAGAATCTGTGCTGAAAGGAGTTATTTTAAAGCGAGTTTTCAAGCCATTTTCAACATTTAAAAAAAAGTTTTAGCTGTAAAGTACACCCCTTATGGCATTTTTCAAAAAAATATTTGCTAGTTGTAGTACTGGTGCTGTTATTATTAAGACTATTAATAAAATTAAAACTAAAAAGTCGTACGTAGAACAATCTCCACTTTTCAGGTGTGGTATCTATCCCGCATTGAAGTGGTGTAGAGACGACAAGCATAACCATTGAGCTGTACTTGCTCGCTTAGTTAGGTTCGCCAGGACCCCTCCGAAGTTTATGTTGGTCATTTCGCCCTAGTTTTTTGTCCTTCTTGTGAGCCCGTGACGTATGGCAGCTCACTACTCCAATTCAAGGACAACAGACAAATGTTCGGAGCTTATCTTAAACTTTTAATGTAAAGTATTAATTGTAGTCGTTCACTGTCCGGCCAAAGACGGGTGAATTTATTTTACAACATCACTAAAATAAATGACATCATTAAAATATTGTGGGTCTTGACTTACTATCGCTCCCCAAGACCTCCAACACCGGTTCTCGTCCTGCTGTATCGTTTCTTTTCTCCATTTACTACGACGCACGTTTGCTACGATGTACTTCTACCCCAATTGCGTTTCCATCCTTCCCTCCTATCTCCCAAACGAAGCATACGTAGATTCTTCGTCATCTTCACCTCTTCCCTGTATCTACGACACACTTCCACCTCCATCCATTTCCCCCTCCCCAATCTACGGTGTACTTCGCGTCCAACCTCCCCCTCCTCCCCAACGTGAAGCGAGCACTACGCGTCACTACGTATTTCCCAACTTCTCGCTTTGCATCCTGGGAGCGTTACGCAGCCAGCAAGTAAGCAAGCAAGTCGCCTGGCTCATTATTTATGTCTGATAATTGTTTAATAGTCACTGAAGAAGCAAAGACGCACAGACAAAAGATGCAACAACGATATGGTGATATTTCGGTCTTTTCTACAACACTTTCGCCACACACAACTTAACATTTAAAACAACACGTGCCGTCTCACAGATTCAGGATGTCAAGGACAGAATAGAGCCATTTGTAAACTTGCATGGTCCGGCAAGTCAACGGAGAAGCATTAAAACGAAATAAAATGCTCCTGCTGTCTTGGGAATGGTCAAAGGCAAACTTGAAATTGCTTTACCGAGGAATTTGTGCTTGACTAGGTATCCAAATTCGCAGGTAAAGTGAGTTCATCTTTGCCCTTGCTTAAGACCGCTGGACCATCCTTATTCGTTGCATTACCTGACCAAGTTTAAAATTGGTACAACTCCGCCCTTCACGTTACAAATCTGTGAGACTGTCTGTGTTGCTTTAAATTTTGTCTGATGAAGGTATTGCAGGAGATATCGATATATTTATCGAGATATTTGTCCGTATACGTGTTGGCTTTCTCACTTAACTATTTGTACACCACACACAAGTATGCCAACACTACGTACTTATTTTTTTTTAGCATCGGAAGATGAGTAGAAGAGATTCGTAGTCGAATTTACGCAAGTTTTTACAACTTTATTTTACGAGTGTTTGCGTGAGAAACGTAAAGTGCACCTTACTTTCATGAAATTTGGACTTGGAAATTTCATCAAATTTCACGAAAATCGATTCAGTCGCCCTCTAGTTGTTCGTGTTTACAGATGGACAAACCAGACTTGCTACTATATAGATGCTCTGGCGTTGTAAAAAGCACTGAGAAAAATCAGTTGTGCTCAGTTGTGCTGCGTTATTTATTTATTTATTTATTTTTTTACGAATTCGCCAGCCGTTGTCGGGCATCGATTGAGTACTTGAAAGGACATCTGGAGGCAATTTTCAACTCTTTTTTTTTGGCAGCGCCCTTATGCTTCAAACGGCGTTTCAGCAATTTTTTTTTGCACACGTTGATGCATTATTAAGCCCCAAAACAAAAATAATATCTTTTTCTAGGTTTTTGGGACGTACTCAATGCTCACCATTAGCCGGAAGCAAGTACGAGGGCCCTAAAAATTGTAAGGCAAAACTTTAAACAAACAAATGATTCCGACTGGCGAGAAAGTTGACACACTACGCTGTAAGGAAAAAATTGTGATTTCAACCAGTGGAGGTCTACTGACTATTAAAGAAGATTCTTAAAGTCATTCAGTAATCACTGGGAGGATCTCTACTGGGTGTTTACTTGTAAACACGTTCGTGGAAAGTATTTGAAAGTATACCTTTTGGGTATGGACTCCAGGCAT
>JAHWFP010270187.1:0-10006 GCA_023313725.1 Lithobius niger | reverse complement strand
TTCTTAATGTTTGTCTTCCGGACAGCGATTTCTTAATGTTTGTCTTCTGGACAACGATTTCCTCCCGTCAGATCGAAAACCCATCAGATAGAAATGATCGAATATCCCATGGGATGGAAATAATGCGTACTTCCCGTAAGAAAGAATTGTTTCCCCCGTCGATAGAATTGTTTTCCCATCAGACAGAATTTTCTTTCCAACGGATAGAATTTTTTTTTGTACTGGGGAAAAAAAAAAGGCCTGACTAACCAGTATGGCTTAACCAGTCCACAGGGGCTCACCACAAAATACGAGTAATAGTTTTTTGTTTGTTTGCTTTTTGAAACGTCCTCTCTTGGACTTAGAAATATGTGAGCAGAGTACATGTAAAGAGTAATTTTAGTATTTAGGTAATACTTTAGGTGGGAGAATAAATGAAGAAAAAGATTGGCACTTTCTTTTATTACTAAAATAAATGTTAGACTACGGAACGCAAGCTATGCGCCAGCATTATGCACCATCATCGATTGTCACAGCATCAAAAGCGAACGTGGTAAGTTTCAATCATCTAACATAAAATGTGGCTCATTACACATACTTTTACACCATCTTTTAGGGTGATACATATTATTTTTGTGTTAAGAAAAACTAGAGGCACATAACAACATAAAATAGGGCTTGAAAGCATGGTAATACTAACATTTACTGCTCATTTCATAGTCTCGTTATATCTTTAACTTGGTACACAAGGTCATATCAATCATTCTAATTAATATTGCAAATTTTGTTTTAAATACTTTAGTTTCCTGTATACGAGACAAAAAAAAAGATCCCGTTTATATCGAAAAGAAATCCCATGAGATAGAAAAAATTCCCGTCATATCGAAAAAAAAATCCCATAAGGTAGAAATACATTTTCCTTTCAGGTCAAAAATTTTCTAACTGATGGGTCATACGATACATTCTATGTGTTGTGTTTTCGATCCAACGGACCTAAACCAGCGAAAGGAATTATACCAATGACTTTGTCCGTCCGTCCGCCGTCTTTTCCAGCGCCACTCAAACGAATTTTTCAACACACGTTAAATTAAAACATCGTCGCTTCCTTATAGCTAATAGAATTCTTCGACGTAACTCAAATAAATAGTAACATTTGATCGTCGCATTTAACCAGGAACACGCGCAACCTGGTGTTGCAAAAGGAATCCTGTTAACATTAAACATTAGCCTTAAAGGGATATGCCTCCCAGAGCCATTATTCTCGATCCTCCACATCAAGTACGGCCCCAAAGGTCTATTTCCGTTACCGTTCGTCTTTCCCTTGCTAAAAATCCTTTTTTAAATGTGGCGACTAGGAGATTTTCTGTTGAATATAATGGAACTTAATTTACTAACGAACCGTCACTAAATGATGCATTGCGCGTGTACAATAATCATGACGTTTCATCTCTGTGTGTACATCTACTAATTTTCTAATAATTACCATGAGATCTAAAATCTAATAGACTAATGCGGTAAAAATTAAAATTAATTATTCCAATAGATCGCCGAAACAAAATTATAAGACACTAGCCTAGAAAATTATAAATTGTGATTTTTAAATAGGAGAATCATTCCGGTTTATAACGACACAATCGTTCACTTGATTCTGTCTCGTGTACTATTCACAAAGCCAACAGACACTGCAGCAATGCGGGGAACGCAGCTACCACCCCAGCCGACCTTGGCAATGTAATTACTCGGATGATGATCTGCGCGTAGCTGTAATTTGGCACGCGGAATGTTATAAGGCAGGCCGGGTGTCCCTTAAAAGTCCCGACAGTGTGCACAAATGAACAGGCTACTCGCGAACCCAATTTTCCATTAGCTACCTGCTTTACGAAATTAAGACGACTGGTAAAAATTAGGCCGAGAAGCTGAAAATCAGGCCTAAAATCTAAAACTACACCTAAAAGCCAAAAAAAATGTTAACCAAAAAATGTTAAATGTTAATTGTGAGGGTTACTACTTTTAGATTTTACCGCTGTTGCAGTGCGGTGATAGAGGTGTGTGCCTCAACATTTTCCTTGTTGGCAGCGTTAAGTTTTATACCAGCAGCAGTTTCACCATTAAATTAGTTAAAATGAATTAAAAAAAACCCGGATGTATGAAGCGGAAGTGTCCTGGAAGTGGCAGAAGTGTACGGAACACCAATCGAGACTAAGTAGTCGCCGCCCACGCTTCTTCTACCTCTGTTTCTACTTCCGTCCGTACTCTATTACAAATTCAGAGGCGTTACTTCAAAACTGGGCCCCGGAGGCGGCTGTGCAGTGGAGGGCCCCCCTTCATAAAAAAAATAGTTATTGCCGCAAAAAAAATGCCAGTGAAGGGTCCCTTTCATTGAAAAAGGAAATGTAATTATGCCACACAAGGCATGAGCCAAGTAGAGGTCGCCCCTCTCCCTTCTAAAAAAAAAAAGGTTGTTTTTACAGTGCAGTAGAGGGGCCACCACTCCCCTTCGTAAAAAAAAAATCCGTTTTTGCCCTACATGCAAGAGCCCAGTCGAGGCCTTTGATAAAAAAATTGTAGTTTTTGCCAGATAACGCAAGAGCCTAATGGAGCCCTCCCCCCCCCCCTCATAAAAAAATATAAAAAATTTTTGCTACACAAGACACAACTTTTTTTCACGAAACTATAGCAGTAACTTACTCTGTCATATTTTGGGGTTACAATTACGTATTTTAAATTAGAGCCAGTGAGCTAGGCCCAAAGTCAGTGGGCCCAGAGACGGCTGCCTCCACTGGCTCATTGTAGTTACGCCACTGTACACATTCGATGACAGTGCTTTTCAAAACGAGTGAAATGGGGGGAGGGGGGGGGGGTGGAGAATGAAATCTCAAATGACGTGACTCCTTTATGTGGATCTTGAATTAATATTGCATCCTCACCACCTCCCTCCCTTACGTTATAGTACATACTAAAACTAGGAAACAGACTTTGGGCCTATTACAGGCGGTGCGGATTGAAATAAAACTTTCGAACTATTAGTCTGTGCGATTAACTTAGTTAATAGGATTAACCTTGGCGGCGTGTCCCTGGTTGAATGATATCACTACTGTCAAAGGCCGACCCTTTTTGTAAACTTGGTGGCTTCTCTTATACCAGTTTTGGTTTTGGGTGGACAGTACATACTAAAACTAGGAAACGGACTTTGGGCCTATTACAGGCGGAGCGGATTGATATATCAAGCCTGTAAGAGGTTCGCATGCTGGTTCGATATGTAGCATATTTATTACTTTTAGCTCGAGCGGCAAGAATTTGTTGGTCAAGCATCGGGGAGGGACGCTGGTGCCTGGGAGGAGGGTATTTCATGGGGATTTCATAACTGCTTCGATTTGTACTGCTAATAATGACTTATATACAAAATTTTGTGCTTTTTGTTCGTGTGCAAGAATTTGTTGGGCAAGACTCCGGGAGAGGCCACAGGGGGGTGCTGGGGGTCGTTTGGGGATATTTTGTCGGGATTACATTGCTGGATCGACTTGCATGCAAACTTTATGCTTTTAGCTCGATTTGCAAGAATTTGTTGGTCAAGCCTTAGGGAGGGGGGAGGGGCGCTGAGGGTCCTTGAGGGTATTTTATGGAGGTTCCACAGCTGATTCGATTTGTGCTGCTAAAACTTGTGTACAAATTTTCATGCTGTTACCTCGTGTTGCAAGAATTTGTTGGCCAAACTTCAGGGAAGAGGCAAAGAGGGGGGGGGGGGCGCTGGGGTCTCTTGGGAGTATTCCTTGCGCGTTCCACGACTGATTCGAATGTGTTGTGAACAAAATTTCATACTTTTACCTCATCTGCAAGAATTTGTTGGTCAAGCCTCAGGAAAACATGAGGGGTGTACTGGGGGTGGGGCCCTTTGAGGATATTTCATGGGAAGCCCTATGACTGGTTCGATTTGTACTGCTAAGAATGACTTGTGTACCAAATTTCATGCTTTTAGCTCGAGTTGCAAAAATTTGTTGCGCAAGTCTCAGGTAGGAAGCACAGGGGGCAGTCGGGGCCCTTGGGGTTATTTTATGGTAGTGCCATGGCTGATTCGATTTTTGCTGCTAAGAATGATTTGTTTGCCAAATTGCATGTTTTCAGCTCTGTCTGCAAGAATTTGTTGGTCAAGCCTCAGGGAACACGGGGGGAGGGGAGCCACTGGGACACTGGGGGCCTTTGGAGGGTATTTCATATGGGGGTTCCATGGCTGGTTTGAACTACTACGAATGACTTGTCTACCAATCTTTATGCTTTTAACTCTCTCTGCATGATTTTGTTCCTTAACAATTATAATTCCAAATTTACAATGGTGGAGTGTTAGAAATAAACTCCAAAAACTGTAATTTCCTCCATAATAATTCGTCAATTTATGGCAAATTCTAGCTCGGCAATGTACTTTTGGGGGATTCAAGCTATGTACCAAATTTCTTTCCAATCCGTCCTTTCGTTTGGGCTACAAAGACTACAAAAGTGCAACCAACCAACCAACAAACATATTGCAATTTGGTGTCCGTTATAGGCTACGCTCGCCTCGCTTCGCCAATTAGCCTACTTAGCTTCGTTTTTTGTGTTCTGGTCTTCACTAACTACGATAAAGACCTTTGAATACATCTGCGACGTTGTATTACCCCAGTTAAGTCCTCCCTCCACCCCCTTAACTGTATCGTAATGTTTGGACTTTCTTTAAAAGCTTACCCTGCTTTCCGATGAAACGCAATCATTCGGAACAAGTCGTAATGTCCTTTTCAACTGAGAAGGTTATCTCGGGACGGAAAGGGATAATTTTGCTAGGAAATACCTAGGATTTTTTACATGCCATAAAAATAAAATGCGACGTTACAAAATATGTCACCCTCCTCCTTCCCTTGTCCGAATATGTCGCATTCTGCTTATATCCCTCCCCACCTCCTGAGTGACGTCATTTGTGTCCGGCCCCCAACAAGTAAAACGACAGTTGCTTAAAGAATTACTTACGCCTAGCTACTCGAAATCCTTCTTGCGCTAGTTGCCAATCCCAGTGTTAACGGCGAGGATGTCCAACAAACACCAAAACAATGTACGAAATTTTCAATTCCCAGAGTTTTCGCTAGTTTTTAACCTGGATTTACAGATTTCATGTAATGTGCAGATTTAATATTAATAAAAATTTGTTGTGGAGACAGTAGGTCTGGAAAGGGTCTGAGAGGACCACTAATAGCCAGCCTCATGATAAAAGACCCAGAATTTGTATATTAAGGGCAATGCTCAGGTCTTTTCAGAAAAGCTGTCAAGTTTGCCAGGTCAAGTAACCTCCTGAAGGCATTTACGGAAGAGGCTGAAACAGTTTTATCAGTTACTGAGTTCCAGACTGGAATTACCAGTATGGAAAAGAAATTCTGTCAACATTTTAGTTTGTATTTTGGGGTGACAAGCTTGTAACTGTTGCCTCTTGTTCGTGTTACAGTGCTGATTTCGAAGAATGGAAGCTCCACTTGGAGTTTACTGTGAAGGATTTTACAGGTTAAGATTAAATACGTTTTTAGTCTACGATGCTATGCAGGATTTGCACGGGTTTGCATGGGTTTACGGGAATGTACAGAGATTTCACGGATTTCTTTCAGATTTCACGGAGTTGCAGTGAGTTCACGGAATTGCACTGTTTTCAGGAATTTGCGGAATTTCACAGATTTGAAGAGATTTCAACTCAGCTCTGGAAGCCCACATCTACGAAGTAAATAAGTCCTGCCATCATATTAGGCTGCCAATTTCGCATCAGGCTGCAAAATTGACAGCATATCGTCATTTGGTTCACAACCAAACCTTTTAGACTGAAAGAACGGATTCTTTCACTTCGCTCATTAATAAAATCAACAAATATAAAAGGGTTTGCGGGATTTATTAAGAACCTAAGCGGTACCAGGCCATGCTCTCTACTACACAATACAAACTACAGACTGAAATAAGCAACAGCAAATCCCATTATTACGAAGGAACATATGACACAAGCAACTGCAGCTTACGACAACAAGTCCACCAAATGACGCCCCTGTGAAACCCGGCTTGGCCCCTACAAGCACACCAGAGAACACGACTAAAACGCTGTTTGGCACGGACACGGGAAAACAAAGGGGGGGTGGGGGCAGTGGAGTTGGGGGTTAAGGACCCACCATAGATCACCACCGAAGCCAACCAACAATCCCACATTCCGCGTGACCAGGCATAGTTTTCACGGTAGCAATGGGACACGCCACGCACAGAAATTGTAGAGTTTGTAGTCGATTGTTATTCGATCAACATTGTTAGATTTTCTCCAGTTGCATGCAGTCGCGCATGACTGAGGGTCGAGGCCTGGCATTAATGTAAATTGAATTGCATGCACCCGCAGCTATGAAAGCAATAATTTTTCCTGGGCTGTTAGGTTGCATGGGAAAACCAACAATTTTTCGTTTCGTGTTTTTGTTGTGTGGCATATAATCACGTACACTTCGTATTCGTCGTTGTTAACGATTGTTATTTTGCATTGTAGAGAAACGCGCTACTTGCTGGCCACGCCGTATTGACACCTCACCTAGTTTCCGAGCCAGCAAAAGCCACGTCAACACTATTTAACCATAGATGCCCCACTGGGAAGATTTTATGTTCGTGAAATTAAGCAGTAGGCCCGTAGTATCTCCTTAATTAGGAAAATATCAGCGTTACAGACACTTTTTAAGGCTTGTCACTAATCGTGACTTGTGTTGTCAGGCGTCCCAATTAAATGAAGTTACGGCTTTATCGCAAGTATGGCAGTGTTATTTTTCCTCAGATTCCTGCTGCCATGCTCATATATATATTTATTTCTGGAGAGGAAGGACGTTGATGTTGTCACTGAATCTTGGCAGGCCAATAGAGCAGTGACACGACGTAGTATTATTGTATATAACTCTATGCTGGAGCCTTAATGGGTTAGCTGCAAGGGGCACTGCAGAGAGAAGCAGAAGGGCGTCATAATGAAGCCGATGCTGTGAAGAGTGATTTCTTAGACCTAAAACGCGTGATTTTTGTTGTTGGAGAAAACAACGTTATATTAAGCCAAAGAAATCCGCTCTTCCGTTATATAGTGCACCTTGTAGTTATGCCCTCCAAAACCCATACTGGTGCCAATATGGCGGCAAATGCCACTGTTCTATACTAATGTGTGTCTTAATTTAAAAAAAACGCGTTGCTCTGACAGTGTCATATTTAACCGATAGAAGAAGCCAATTACCTTCTACCGAACTCTGCAATCATCTTTGCAGTGATAATCCCCCCCCCCCCGGGGGGGGTGGGAGGTTGTAAGTGTTAACCATGGTTGATTCGCATCCGTCTCACATTTGCTAACTGAGAGATGAGCAAGAGAATACTTTAAAAGGACATACCTTCTCGCCATATTCGAGCATCCTGCGCGAAGTAGCCTTTGCAACATTTACATCGGTTACAGTGAATGGAGCAAAACCGTTTCTCACGAGAAGATGAATAGGAATAGGAAAATGAATGCTTTTGCAACAATTACGCGCTTCTGAAGTAATGTTGCAAAACTGAGCCATACCGGAAGGCCAACCGGAAGGAATGTACCTTTAACCTAAAGCTTAGTTCATGAAGGATTAGGACAAATTAGATTATTCCGTACCAATATTTATCCCACTCATCTATCTCTATCTTTAACAATTTATTTCGTAGATAACCGCCCCCCCCCCTTGCCGCCTCCCCAAAAAAATAATAATAAAATTTAAAACCATCTGCACCAAGTTATAACTAAACTCGGCGACCCAAACGGCCTTCCACCACGCCATTTGCTTCACGGATCTCCCAACAGTCTGGGAATGACGGAAGTAACTGAACGTTGGGTGGTTTAGTTAGCTTTCCACTTCCCCTACCCGACTCCCCCACACCCCCTTTTCTCCAGCGTCCACTCGGCCCCTAAGTGGTTGGTCTGCTTTGTTTAATACTCTTTTATTCCTAATCGTTTTACTGGATCCGATTTCCCGAATGCATTGTCCTTAAACCATAGCTTGACTGACGCTCTTTCGCTTTCTGCTGACTTGGTCGTGGGGTTAGCAAACACGCCCATGTTTGCTCACTTCCGGAACCAGCAGCTGACGTAATATGATATCACGGCGCGCCGCTACCTGGCTGAGCAGCAAGTCAGTTCTTCTGGGTGAAAATAGCCACTGCCAGGAACTATGGTAATAATAATAATAATAATAATTTTTTATTTTATTTATTGTGTTACAAAAGTACCCCATGAAGCACAATAAATGTGCACAATAATAATAACAATAATAAAAAAAATAATAATAATAATACTTCATTGCTTATACAATCTCGAAATCCATCCGGACTTGTGTGAGAAGCAAACATATATAAAAATAAAAAAAATAAACAAATAAATAAATACAACAATAACATACACTTTGTAATAAATAATGCATTCCTGAACAATATTTTACAAAATCCGATATTAAGAGATAAAATACTATTATTCTTCAACATAATGTAATTATGTTTAACAAATTTCTTGATAATCGCAAAGTTAAATTACGTCATTCACCTAACTTAAACCATAATTTAACAAAAACGTGTTTAGTTGTGGTTTTTAAATTCATGATACTAAAATGAATTAACATTGTATCCGGTAATTAGTTAAAAATCACTGGCAAATAATATTGTTTATTTCTTCTACTGTATTTCACATACTAATAGTTCGAAAGTTAAATGAAAACTAAAAGATTGCTACTAGCGGTAGCAATCTTCAAGTTTTCGTTTAACGTCCAAAGTATTATTCGGTGCGATTAACTTGGCTAATAGGATTAACCTTGGCGGCCTTTCCTTGGTGGAATGATATCACTACCTTCAAAGGCCGACCGTTTTTGGAAATTTGGCGGGTTTTTCTACCAGTTTTGGTTTTGGGTGGATATCACAACTTTCATAGGACTGTGAACGTACATAAATTTACACCGTCTGTTTAGGATGCTTCAATCTCATTTTTGCACACACTGACTAACAATCGCTGATTTCGTTCGCTTCGCTCACTCAATCAGCGCATCCCCTTCAGTTGTTTTGTTTATCCCTGCAACTTCCCCTTAATTTTTCAAGATTTCGTTCACATTTAGTCATGCAGAAACGCCCGAAGGTCTCTGTTACTAACACAGTAGAACGCGAAGCATTTTGTTTTTTGGGTTACTAACAAAAAAAAAACCCTTAGTTCGTGTATGCTCGTATTGTTGCGTAACCATCATCTAAAATGCATCCCTTTATTCTTACGCAATCCACGGCAACGTTAATGTTTCTTTGTCTTGTCCTTCGTTACAGTTCAGTTTTTAGTTCGTCCAGGCTTTTACAATAAATCTAAGGACCAGTCTTGATTGTTCAAGCCATTGTTGCTTAAAATCTTTGGTTGCAACTTGAAAAAGAAACGAAATTTAAATTCTCCGGTGGCAAATTTAAAAACCCTCCCACGCATTTGTCCTGACCCCTACAACCACCAAACCAACAAAAAGACCATCCTCAGATCACCATGCATCCGTGTGCAAAATTTCAGGTACGTAGGTCTTCGCAATTTTGCGCTAGCCATGAGCAAAAAGTCTATGGGATTTAACATGGGAAATATCTTATAAGCTAGCTAACCAGCTAGCTAGCTAGACAGTAACATAAAAACAACGTTATTGACGCATCTTTTTCTCAATGATTGGTGGACACTCATCCTTTAAATTTTAGTTTTGTCGGGTTTTTTGTTGCTCATTACGTCCGCACGTTTGAAGGGGGGGGGGGGTGTTATGATGTAACGCTTTGTTTTAGTTGAGGAGAGGAGCAAGAATTAGTTTTAATGCAGAGAGGTCCCGAGTTCAACGTTACCTATCCCTTTTGCGGTGGCGTATTAGTGAAAATCATAAAAATACCCTACTCAGTTTTACATGCCAAATCACGGTCAAGGAAAACCAACTCAGTTTTTAAGTTTCCAACAAAGTAGGGGAGACATTTATTTTAAGGAAAGTCGGCTGGGTTGCCC
>JAHWFP010270184.1:0-10893 GCA_023313725.1 Lithobius niger | reverse complement strand
ACAAAAGTGGAGTGCTATTTACTAAAATTGGCTACAGAGACTGTCTGCAAAGTCCCTGTAGCCAAATTAAGTAAACAGCACCCCACACTGACAAGTTACTACTAGTTGTACGGAAAATTCAGATTCACAAATAATGCCCAAATTCGAAACAACAAACTCTCAATCGTATTTTACGAATTTTCGATGTTGAAATAAATTTCGACAAAAAAATCGAAGAAAATTCAACGAACATAACATTTATTCCACCCTCGAAAGTAATTTACTATACTTTCACTAGTTCACTTTGAATTTTCGGAGTTTTAACGCTCTCCTTTTTTCAGTGATTCTTGCGGAAGGAGGAGAACATTAAATCTCCGAAAATTTAAAGTGAACTAAAAGTCTAGAGAAGTACTTTCGAGGGTGGAATAAGTGTTATTTTTGTTGAATTTTCTTCGACTTTCTACGATGTCTGAAAATTTCCACTGTAAATGCCGTTGCCGATATTCTGATGAAAAAATGTTAATTTCAGTCCTATCTTCGTAAGGCTCTCCACCGATGAAGAAAATTCACAAAATACGATTGAGTATTTCCTGTTTGAGCGTTATTTGTGTGAATCTGAACTTCAACATTCAAAGTAATACAATGGTTAGCCTGTATGGAAAACATGCCTCATTTTTAACAAAAGGACATGTTAAGTAGGATGAACGGACGGTTTGCTTGTATGCCCACATCTGTAACATAGCCAGCACCTGAGAGAGAAGCAGCCAAGGAACCAGAAGGCACGGGTTTACAAGAAAGTTTTCCAAAAAAATCTACATCAGGTAGTACCAAGAATTTATAGGGGGGTAGTGATAGTACTAATACTGACAGCAGCAAAACCGTGTCATGGTCCGTCGATCCTATTACCTTCGGTGATGGTCTGCTAACTTCCATTCTGCACGCTTCGGAAAACTTATTTACGCCACAGGAGTTTTCAGATGGCGCTACTAGTAAATGTGGGACAGTAATGCTGGTGATTTACAATGTGAGTGTGTTCGGCGTTTCAAAATGAATATCGACAAAATTATGGCAGAACTTGAAAAAAATCCAATAAAAAAGAAATTCAAGTAGGAACAATAGTCTAGAACTTCAGCTAATCTTTATCCCATGAAACTTAGAAATACCAGGGTACGGCCTGGTCGATTTCTGTTTTTGTTGCCTAACCGAAAACATGCATTACCTGTTTTATTACAGCAGTTCCATCCTTTGAAGTGCTTAATCCCCTAGACAAGAAGTTGGCTTGCTCGCCATGCTCGCAGCTCCTATTTACTGAGCATGCACGCAGGCCTCTATATAAAAAGTCGCCCGGAAATGGGCTTCATTCTTTCTTCCACACTGGGTGTACCATGGGGACTGAGAGGGGCAAGCCGTGGTAACGTACGTTTTCGGTTATGCAACAAAAAAAGAAATCGACCAGGCCGTACCCTGGTGTTTCCAAGTTTTATTGCCGTCGAAAATTCCCATTACTTATTTTATTATAGCAGACATCGTCCCATGGAGGCGAGTGCGAGCAAGCTGCCCCGGAGTCCAATAACCCCGTGAACCGGTCAGTGTTGATGCTCTGGCCGGCCGTGGTTAAGGCAGGCAGCATCCGTGGAGGAGAGCAGAACAGTGAACGTATTCAGGGTAAGGTAATGAGAAGAGTTAGCATGCAAACATGTCAAAATTCTCATCACGTGTAGTCTGTCTTGTCAAAGGTGGAACTTGAAGGTCTTGCTTGTTGAGGAGAGAATCCTTGAAGCAGAATCCACATATTGGATATGAGGGCAGAGTTAGGTCATCCAGGGCTTGCAATGGATGAGTGGTGATAGTGTCACTCTGGTTTCTGGGAGGAATCCGAAACCGAAGGGCCAAGAATCTCGGGTAAGGACCACGGCAGTTCAATAAGTAGGTGTATGAACATGTCGCATAAGGCACTCGGGAGAGGCCGTTGAGGAAGAAGGTCCGTCGGAGTCCGATGGGTTGGAAAGATTGTCTATTTTGAAGAAAATGAGAAGATTGAAAAGTCCGATAGAGTAAGCGTGCGTAGCACTGAACTGAAGTAGAGTCCGTTTGTCGTGAGAAAGTATGGCAAGGCGAATATTCCGATGTCGAGCTGATGTTTATCCTGTGCACGAGTCTGAGCATTATCCTTCTACAGGGGACATGCAAACTTATTCAGTGTCAATGTTGGTGTACAGACAGCAGAAGCTTGTGATTGTAACTGGAGAGGAGAAAAGGATAAAGGTGTACAAGTATCGAGGCACGACTCGGAAACCGAGTGCCGTACCCTTGGCTCGAGCTCGGCAATCTCCGCACGGCAGGTCTCGGGTGGAGACTGAAGAACACTGAACAAGGCCGGGGAATATCGGGATGAATGATGAGGCATCAACATAGTGCCAGACTGTGTAGGCCGGTAGTTGATGATGGCTGGATGACGAGGAGGCCGAAGACCAGGAAGTGATAGCCGTATGTGCGGATTGAAGCATTAATGCGTGTCTAGGAATCGGCAATGCGACAGAAAGGTCTGTACCGTTAACTACATCAAGGGACGGGGTGGATGCTGGAAGGGATGGCTTGTTGCTGGATCCTAGTTGGATTGACATGGTTGATGCAGAAACCTGAGGGGAGCAGTGTCCGTGTGGACGTCGGGTGTGCAAACGGGCACGATAAACTTCCCGCCAATGAGAAGGAAGGAAGGAGTGGAGATAACTTGGCGACTGTTTGTAGCTTCTTCTTTAGCAGCATGTTGCAGACATGAAGGGACGAGGCCCAGTCTTGTATGCGTTAGAGGTCGGAAGCAAAGATCGAATTAGCGGCCGACTGTCCGTTAGAGAGAAACAAGGGATTCAGCCGAATCCCGAAGCTATGTATTAGAAGCTCGCAGAGTGCCTATTTTGTGTTGAAAAGCATGGAGAAGGGAATCTAGCGATGCTAGATTAATGGAGAAATGCACCACATCGTCGGTGGACAACTGGAGGCCGTGCAGGAGAGAAGTCCGAACGGCTTCCAGTGTCGGAATCTGCGGCATCCCTGTGGGAGCTGGTCGAGACGAAGCTAAGTCAGTCGTTGAGTGGAGACCATGGACCGGAGCTGGATAACAGCCCGGCAACAAGGGAATAGCAGAAGCATAGAGACCGCAACCGCTAGATAGCAGAGTGGTCGACATGTTGCAGCTAATGGATGTGAAGGGTGCCGACAGGACAGAAGTCGTTGATCAAAGCATTCCTGCCAAATCAGAATTGTGTTACAGGTGTGAGCAGCAGAGCGGTTGGTATGCTGCAGCTAGTGTCTGTGAAGGCGGCAGACGGGAGGCAGGGAGTCAAATTGCTGTATTCATAAATGACGGCTCGAGGAATAGTCCAGAGATCGCAAGGCAACTTGCCACACTCCAGGAAAGAAGACCAGTTGGCTGACATCCAACCAACTGGTCGAGTGGCTGAAAGAGGTCCAACTTGAGAGGCAGTGAACCAGGAATGGTTCTTTGACAAGGGTCCCGGGACCAACCCGTGGTAACGGGCCAGGCTTCGAGCCTCGGTTGCCCACAGAGTAACAGACTGAGATGACAGGTCTGTAGTTGTAGTAGTCTTGGAGAGGAACTGCAGTCTCCTTTGGTGCTCTTAACAAGCCCATGGCCTTGGGACACCATGAACCGGGGGCCAAGGGCACCCCCCACCACCACCTGCCGGTCTGGAGGAGTGCATGTTAAGCAATGAACGACAGAACCTAGGGTCGTGGTTGCGGCTGACTTGAAGGGAGGAGACAGGCCGCATGTCCATTTGTAACAGGCGCATCAATCGACTGGCGCACTGAAGGCACAGTGTACATGCTGTGGCCGCCTTAGGTACCTGAATAGGACTATGGGTATGTGGGGGGATTGTTGACAGAGGTTTTTATCTTTGAAGGAGGTGGACCATATGGAAACGTAGGGAGGGAACCGGGCCCGGACGAGGGCCTGGACCTGAACCTCGGATGCCAGAAAAAGGGCGGAAGGCGTAACGGCATTCGGCTAGCAGCATAATGGCCAAAACAGACAATGTGTTGGAGATGAGTAGCGTCTTCCAAAGCAGGTGCATAGCGGATCGCAATTTACTAAAAAAAATGGTCACAGGACCGAATGCCAGCTTCTGGTCTCCGGGCCCCGGTTGCCCGGATGCACATCGCAGCAGCATGAAGAAGCCTGGTTGTCTGAGCGCTCGTGCTGAGGTGCACTGGCGCATAAACATATGGGTGTTGTTACGCAGCAGAGGACAAACCATGTCCATTCATTCTAGCGAGAAAGCCCACAGGCCTGGTGGACTGTAGATAGAAGCCAAAGGGAATCGTGGACAAATTGTTGTCCCCGGGACAAGGAATGGCAACCGTGAGCCGCGGGAGCAGTCCACAGCACGTCCAGTGTGGTCGAAGAAGGACGACTAATTGGCCTATATATGAAGAAGCTGCGCAGAATCGATGCGCAAGAAGGTGGCAATGCTGGTGAAGCTTAAAAAGAGGACCGGCAGTTAGATGTCGTTATGTCTGCTTTGCAGCAGTAGGAGGCGGCACGGACGCCCGCAGCGAAGATTGTAGACATTGACACACACTTGTCTTGTCAAGGGAATGCTCGAACGCTTGTATTGTGGCATATGGTTGCTGGCGTACAGACATGGTAGCTGGCAGATACTTCATCGCTCGG
Source organism: Lithobius niger (assembly GCA_023313725.1). Classification (NCBI taxonomy): domain Eukaryota; kingdom Metazoa; phylum Arthropoda; class Chilopoda; order Lithobiomorpha; family Lithobiidae; genus Lithobius; species Lithobius niger. The sequence continues at coordinate 6,221 of JAHWFP010270184.1, read as the reverse complement.
ATGCCTGTGCCTAGGCTGTGGTACACGAGCATGATGCACAATTGAAGCAGCTGGCAGATGCCAGGCTGCTCGGTGCCTTGGCGTGCAGACGCACGAGTGACCGTAGAACGCAGGAATAACAGGAAAAGATTTTTGTCGGTTCCTGATTCCCAAGATGCACTGTGCAACAGAGGGACCCACTGATGAAAGAAGGGGCTTCTATACGAAAGCAGGTAGCCAGCAAGTCGCGGTTTCCTGGTTGCTAAGTAGTCCGGTTGCTTGGTGAATCAGACGCCCAGCCGCTTGTGCTGCAGTGTGCAAGCATCAGCAGGAATCCGTGTGCATAAAGACCAAACGAAACTGAATGAGCAAGCTTCGAGAAGGAGTAGGGTGGACAGCAGACCGCGTTCTCCCCAAAAAAGGAGGGGGACCGGATTTCGGTCATCTGGCAAAATATCTTCTAGCCACGAGCGCCAGTTCCAGTCATCAAGCTCTGGTCGCTGGACGAATCGTCCATGTGCGAAGTAATAGGCGAGTGTCTGTCTGCGTGGAGTAGACACACACAGAGCTGAAGAACAACGGTACCTTCCTAAACGACCAAACAGAACGAACCAAACGCACCACTGTTTGTGACAGTTTGGCACATTCCCTGCTAATATCCGTGTTGATGCGGCTTGATTGACGTCAACATCGTCAGCGACGAATCTGTTTCGTCAAGACTGTTAGCTCGCGCATGCTCAAACCTCCACCCCAGCAAACCACCTCCCTAAGATGGTTCGCAATTTGGCATTGCCCTCGCCTGGTCAAATCTATTAGCCAATCCTGGTCCAATCCATTAGCTAGGTCTGGTCGCGGTTAAGGTATGATGTATCAATACGCTGCTGAGCTCGATGAGCTGTATTGTAGTTTAGGAAGGTACTGAACGGCTGACGTAACGTCACTGCGCATGCGCGACGTCGAGTTTGGAGCCAAACTGTCTGTAACAGTGGTGCGTTCTGTTCGCTCTGTTCGGTGCTTTAGGAAGGTACTGAATGCTTCAGAAAAAGAAGCAGTGTTAGTTGTCGAGGTTCGAGCGCAAATCTCAGACCTTGAGTCTCGGTCGTCAGGTGTATATCTGGAGCAAGACGGTTTCCCGAATGCTCGGTCGCCCGTTGTGCCCTTGTGTGGAGAGATGTCCATCCAGAAAGAGACATCAAGCCTTGATCGTCGGGTGCAAAAACGAACAGCTTGTAACAGTATGCGGCTGCCCGGACGCCGGTGAGCTGGATGGTCGGGCGTCTAGGTAGTTGGATGCCTGGCCGCTCGTGTCACAGCCCACGGGCGCTAAAGAAGACTTTTTTTTATATCATTGAAGAGTCCGTTGCGGAAGAAGGCAGGGAACTGGGAAAAAAGAGTATGTTTTTCGAATAGTTTTCGATAGCAATAAAAATATATTTCATTAATAGTAAAAAGAAAGAAATCTCGTTGCAAATGAGAACATGTTTGGCTTTGCTGCACCTGCACAGCTCTGTTGCATGGCGACCCTCCGCTGCATTGTCGAGGAGCACACCGCCCGCTTTTTAATAATTTTTCACAAAGAATAAAGCGTCAAGACTGCTAAACGACAAAGGATGTACTTTGCATTTTTTTTTTTACAAAAAAAAGCAATTTCTTTGCCCCGTGTTTCTGCTTCCCTGTAAGCAAACTCCTAGCATCTTTCGATTTTTTTCCCCCATCCGGCGTTCCTTCCCATTCTATGCGTTATGCTGGTAGTAGCGAGAACCCACATTTAATGAGTGAAAGTTTGTGTTTTAATCATGTGTTATTGTTTGCAATTGCCTACTCATTTTCAGGACTACAAAAATCTATCGGCAGATGTCATGCTACTCTGATTTATTGCAGTGAAATGGAATATGTAATAATTTGGCCTATACATTGAAATTGAAAGAAAATTCGACAGGAAGCCTGCTGGCTTATGGCGTCGAGTATCCCCTACTACCAATTTTTGTACTCGTAGGGTGGTAGAAAGGAGGGCAACACAATATCAAAACGTTTTTTGAATGTGAGCACGGAAGGGGCCTTCACAACTTCCGCCGGTAGCTTATTCCACAGGTTGCACACTCTGGAAGCAAATGACTCTTGTCGTAATGATGTCCGGCAGCGTTGTTTCACAACCTTAGCTCCGTGGTTTCTAGTTCTAAAATCATCAGTGACAACAAGCCAAGATTTCTCAAGTGGATTATTAGAGTTAATAGTCTTGTATGCAAAAATAAGGTCCCCACGAGAACGTCGATAAGCCAGTGTGGGAAGTCTGAGTCGTCGTAAACGTTCACTGTACGGCAGATTGGATAAACCAACGACTCGCTTTGTTGCACGTCTCTGTAGTCTTCCACTTTGTCCTTGTCGCGTTCAAGTCTGATTCACCAAGCTTGGTTTGCATATTTGATGATGCTTCTAACAAGACTACAGTACAGTTTGAGGAAGATCTTTGGTTGAAGCTCATCAAATGTATTTCGGACTGCTGCTAGCACAGCATAGGCTTGGCTACAACAGACTGGACATGTGTAGAGAAGGAAAGATCACCATCGAGAATGACACCAAGATCTTTCTGTGACGCCTTGTCTTGTAGTAATTTATGAGAACCAATGTCGTAGGTAATGTGAAGACGTTGGTTGCCAGACCTAAGGATACAACACTTGTTTTCGTTAAGGTTCATGTTCATGTCCTCCACCCAGTTAGTAACATGATGAATGTTGTCTTGGAGGATAGCAGCGGATTCAGGTGTGTTAGAAGGTGCAAAGAGTTTAGTGTCGTCCATAAAAATGCCGTGATCAACCGAAATCTTGGAGGAAAGGGATTTGATGAACATGACAAACAACAGTGGACCTAACACACTTCTCTGCGGAATCCCGCTACGTACAGGTAAAGGCTCTGACTGAGCTCCCTCGACTGAACATTGCTGATGTCTACCTGACAGAAAGTCACCTATCCAGGCAAGAAGCGTTCCCCGTATGCCTTCGTCAGCCAGGCAGTCGATTAGCTTGTTGTGAGGAATCGTGTCGTATGCCTTTGCGAGATCGAAAAAGATAGTGTCGACTTGGAGACCCTCGTCAATCAACAGTGTCACTTTGTCCAGGTAATGTATTAAGTTGTGAGTTGTCGACCTCCCGGGAATTCCCCCGAATTGATTAGGGTAAAGTTTATCGTTTTCAGTTTATCGTTTTATTGTGGATTATTTTTTCGAGAATTTTGCCTGGTATGCTCGTAAGGCTAATTGGTCCATAGTTGGATGGATTAGTCTTGGATCCTCCTTTATGGATAGGTGTAACGTGAGCAGTCTTCCATTGAGTAGGTACTTTGCCCAGATAAATTAACTTCTGGAAAAGTGCTGTTAATGGCGAACAGAGTGCGAAGGCTGACTCTTTCAGAATAACTGGGTGGAGACCATCTGGACCTGGAGCAGATCTACTGTTGACATTGAGCATGACGTGTTTCACTTCATCTTCTGCAACTTCAATATCATCGATTACAGAGGTGTGGCTAATCGATCTAATCTCCGGTAATTAAATTCGTGGATTTGTTTTGAAAACCGACCCAAAGTAAGTGTTAAGGACAGATGCTTTAGCGGTTGGTTTAGTGACAAGACTGCCGTGCTCGTCTTCCAGACTAACAATCGGGGAATGTGTTTTTTTGTTACGATTGACGTATCCCCAAAATCGTTTTGGGATGGAATAAGCGCAGTTGGCAATCTCTTCTTCACACTTGCGCCTAGCGTGACGCAGGCTGATGATGCATGTGTTGCGGCTGGCTTTGTACGTCTCGTAGTCGTGGGGGCTTTTAGACTGGGTGTAGATGTCCCAGTTCCTTCTTTTTGTCCTAATTGCTGTGCGGCAATCATGATTGAGCCAGGGTAGCTTAGACTTGTTTAGGACCTGATTTGATAAGTGTGGGTGTGCTTTAGAATGGCTTGGCTGATAGTGCGGAGGCAAAGGTCCCACGCTTGGTCCACATCAAGAGAAGCCATTGATCTGGCAAGGTCGGCATTGATATCGTCGCTGATACCTTCGTGATTTGCACGATGAAAGTTCAGAACAGGTTTGTGTGCCTTGTTATTGGGAGAGCAACTGATGAAGATGTGCAGGCAACAGTGGTCACTGTTTCCAAGTGGAGGAGTGGATGAGAGACTTTCAACGGCAGAACTAGAATGGGAGGCGAGGACGAGGTCGAGAATATGAGGTGTTTGATTGCCACGAAAGCGAGTGGGGAAATTGACGAGTTGGGTGATATTGCGGCTGTGATGGTATCAATGAAATCATGTTCGAAGGGTGACACTAGTCCCCAGGTGATGCCGGGTAAGTTAAAATCCCCAATCACAACCAGGTCATTTCCGTGGGAATCAATAAGTGCTTTGATAGAAGACAGACCCCGTGTGTTGTTTTCATGGTTGCTGTTGGGAGAGCGGTAAAAGCATGCCACGACAATAGCGTAATGAGGGCTAGGCTTGATTTTAAGAGTAAGGCTGTCCGTGAAGCCTCCTGGTGTGTCGACGATCATAAACTCGCAGTCGTTTTTAATAAAGGCGACGATTCCTCTTGCTTGTGCGGCAATGGGGTGACACACTGTCTTATAGTTTGGGATGGGTAATGCCTCAATGACAGCAGCATTGTCAACAGCTTTGGATTTGGCTTCAGAGATGAAGACTGCTTGAGGCTGGTGGCTGTTAACAAGGGCCGTAAGTTCGTTCCATTTGTTAATCAGTGAGTCAGCATTAGTGTGGATGATCGGATAATGGGGATTGTCAAAAGGATTAAGGTCACTATTGTTCACGTGTGATACAGACCTAGTACTCAACTGAAGATTAGGAACGTGTGTGATGGGATGTGTGGGTTGGAGGGAAGTTTGTCATGCTGATGGAGTATGCGTACTGTGCCTATCTGTAGGGTTTGAGTGGGAATATGTTTCCACTATACTACTTCCCAAATCCCGTTTTTTGAAAAAGGAGAAAATAGCTCCTGTAGGCCAAACATCAGGAGACATGTATTCGTTGGCTACTTCCGGTTTCACGCAAATACAGAAGGAAGAATAGCCCGGGAATTTTGTCTTTATTTTGTGAATTGCAGTAATTCCTGCGTCAATACAACCCCTAGTTTCCCTGCAGTGGTCATAGACATCCTTAGTAGAAATTTCTACTCCCAGCCGACTAACGAAGATGTTCGTGGTTTCCTTATGTTGAAATAACTCCTTGTTGCGATGTCTTGACACCACAGTGAGTGAACTCGTAACATTGCGTCCTACCTGAAGCATGGATTTGCGCGGAGAGGGAGAATTACTACCAGACTGTGAGGGGTTACCTTTGGGTGGCAGAGAGTAATCGTTAGATGCAACTTTATTTAACTCTTTTGTTTTTTGGTACTCTCGGTTGCTAAGATGAGTACGGAAACCGGTGTCTCTGGTTGCGTGGTCTGGCTCACAGGGAGCCGTCACAAAATACTTTTGGTGTGCCGGCCCACCTTTTTTTTTTTGGACCGGCTCCCTGTGGTCTGGCTCCTTTCCGCTGGTAGTATTGCATTCCGCAATATTTTCTTCTGTTGTGGCTACAATACTAGCGCTTGATTTGTGAGGAGCATTACGTCCAGTCGTTACGGGTTCAACTATCCGATCTTCTTTGCCAGATAGCAGTACCGAAGTATACGACGGGCTGCGAAGTCGTAACGGAGCATTCATTTGGGCATCGCTAATCCGGTTTAGCAACACAACTTCCTGTTCCGGGATCACTTCCGCTTCCTCCCACGAGCGATTCCCTTGGGAGCTAAAAGCATTTCGTTGAATAAAACGGTTATTTGACGCAGAGTCGGACCTATTTCGAGACGATGTGAGCGTCTGAACTGCACTTTTGAGGGCCGCTAGCTCCTGATTCATGAATTGCAAGGTTTTAGCGAGGCAGCTAAAGTCTTCATCCCGTTATTTTTTCTTCTCCTGGGGGTAGGGGGCTACTAGAAAAAAAAGGCATCCATCCAAAGGAGGGGGGGGGGGAATTTTTTGCACCTGTCAAGGGGATGTGACTAACAAATTTTCACCACAAACTTCCAAGTCCCTCTTTCCAATCCCTGACAAACTCTGAGTCTGAGTGGTCCCTAAAGGTTAATATAAAAATGCTAAAGAATGTATTGCCTGCCACCGGATGGTAGGGAGCACAATGGTAGAAAATTTTTTTTTCCATCCTAATAAAAAGTTTTTCTACAACTTGTATGATGATAGTAAAT
>JAHWFP010270183.1:88156-120119 GCA_023313725.1 Lithobius niger | reverse complement strand
TTAAATAATTGTATGGACATGTGGTAAGCAGAATTACGAGGCAGCATTCTTTATTTTACCCAAAATAAAAATTTTTTTCCCAACATGTACGTAAAAATGGGGCTAAAAAAAATAAAAAATAAAGTTCCGCCCGCCCGCACGGATTTCATAAAAAAAAAAGCCCGAGAACCAACTTTCTTTTTTTAAGTGGCCTAACATTCAAAACGTAGTTAGGGTTGACCAGAAATTTCAACGCGTGTTCCGTGACAAGCACTGGTACAATTTTATGGGTTTGGCAGTTAACATTGAACTTTGTTGAAAAGTACCCTACAATTTTATGTTGTTTTAAAATTGGCAGTTAACAATGAGCTTGAATTAAAAGATTTAGAAAAACTAACTCGACTCGAGACTCAAATGACTCGAGTCGACTCGAAGTCAAATTATTGCACTTGCACACCCCTAGTACTAGTTTTAGTCCCCCCCCCCCCTCCTTTGGACACAAAAAGCAACCCAAAAAAGTTCTTAGATTTCATATATATGCAACCTAAGCATACTTGTCCCACGAAAAAAATTTTTTGTGCCCCATCAGTCCTCTGGGAGGTCCCCTCAACAAGTTAACTATGCTACTGGACGTGACAGTGTAAATGATGAAGAAAATAAATACACTAATACCACCAGTCTGAAATGCGAAAAGTTCACCTAAATCAATCTACTTAAATTTTCGAAGAACACCTATTGGCTACCGGTGTTCCACATGACAACGTACAATGTGATGATCAAAAATTTGTGAATATGGAAGAATGTACTGGATGTCCAGGTTTTCACTTTATTATAAACAAAGCTTCAAAATACTAGAATGTTGGCAAGTAACAGTATCGAGAAAATACATTTTTATACAAATGTCACACTTACTTTGCACGCTTGGCATACAAGGCAGCAGAATTTGGATTTAATTCGATCGCTTCACCAAACAAGTCAATTGCTTTCTGGAATTCTCCTAAAACAATGATATAATCACAATTATTGCGAGTATTTTCGTTAGACTTGTCTACAAACAAGCATTAAAAAATGGTTTAGTTGCTATAATATGAACGATTTTACTTTTTCTTCTGACCTTAACTTTTTAGTGTTTACCCCTTTAGACCTATATTGTGATGCATTGTGATGTATATTGTTGGTGGATACATCTCTTCTTTATCAGCAATCTTATAATCACATTTTTAACCTGTGTCATGGCAGCAAAAGGGGTGTTAACGGCCGTCACATTAAAAGTGCATAAAATTGGGTCAGTCTCTTACAGCCTCTGCCAAAAATGCTGAAGCTCCCATGTCAAAGTTAACAAATTTATCACTCAATCTAGGTCGCGACCCTATGTTGCCAATTGTTTAATGAGTGATCATAATTACTTCAGCAGGTAACTTGCGTTAATATTACGCTGCACAGCTATTTGTGTGAAAAATATCGCTGCAACAGGTCAAAGAAGCAAGCAAGCAAAACGGCAGCAGTTAAAACAAGTAAGGAAGTTTCATTTGTTCCAAGCCAAGGTTGAAGGGGGGTAGAAAGTGGATTCTAAAGAGAGCTGGGAAGCTAAATGTCTCTTAGAATTTGTGTAAGATTCTGGCAAAGTTAAATGAACTGTTCTGGAGCTGGGAAGAGACCCGCAGCTTCGACAACTGATAGAATATTAAGAGAACTGAAGAAAATCGTCATTCTTAAAACCAACTTCTTCCATTTTCGCACAATTTCACACCAAAGATACTCACTCACAGTACCTAGCTAATTTTCAATTGACATACGCCTATCTTCATCAATTTCTTCCAAGGCATTTATAATCCTTTGGTTACATCTCAGTATTCTGTTTGACTCTGACAACAACGGCCAATTTAAAACTTAAACAGAGTGTAGCCAAAGGACCATAAACAACTAAAAGCCTGATGAAGACAGACGTGTATTTAACCCTTTATAGTCTGGCGTCCCTTTAAATGGACGACTACTGAACGGCAAAAAACTGAGTCCCAGCACGCAACGCGAGCTTTATGAGGGGTCCCCGGGGACCCCGAATAAGGCGAGCAGCAACAGCCCAGTGTTTCAGAAAACAGCGTCCTCGTCTGCAAACCAAGTGAATGCCGGATCGAATCCCGCGACCGACCAAACTATCATATGGGACTTAAAAAAAAATATCCAGTTCGGCATGGGTATTAAAGGGTTAACGAAAACTATACTTTGTTCCACATTATGCTTTCAGAAAACTGACTGTATGACGCCACGTTTTCTTCCATTGCGAGTGCAAAAAATCCGTAAACATCCCATTCGTACTCTTTACAGTAACTTTGTTGAGTGTACAAATGTGATATCCACATGTTTTCACACTCTTAGTGCAAGGAAACGAGTCGTCATCCAGTCAGTTTTCTGAAAACATAATGTGGAACAAACTATACCTAGGTACTGCGAGTATCTTTGTGGTAAAATTGTGCAAAAATGGAAGTAGTTGGTTCTAAAAATATGTAGAGAGTTACAACATAAAACTTTCATGGCCTACAGACGTGCACAAATTTGTATACGCCTGGCAATACAGGGTGGAACACAGCAAATATTTTCTGTCAAGTCCAATTCGGTAAAAAAAGACCGCAAATATTTTCTGTAAGTCCAATTCGGTAAAAAGGACAAAAAACACCAGCTGCAACTGGTTGATTTTTTTTTATAGCCTATGATGAAAATATCCATTACCTATTTTTCTTAACAGCAGTTTCCACACATTGGTGCTCTTATCCCCTAGAAATTGTCTTCCCTTCTGCACTCGTTTCCCCCTATAACTGTGCATGCTCGGGAGCAGGCCTCCTATATACGCGGTCCGCTCGGGATCCGTCTTATCTTTCTTCCTCGCAGGAACTTTGGAATCGAGAGGGGAGGCAGGCCAGAACTATAGGTAATGTCACCATAGGCAATAAAAACAAAATTCAACCAGTTGCAGCAGGTATTTTTGTCTTTTTAATTGCCGATGAAAATATACATTACATGCTTTTCTTTATATTAGACTTTGTTAACGGGTGGCTGACCCAAAGTTCACCCGGCCCGTGCAACGAGTCGGCGGCCTAAGGAACCAGTCCTGGAACGCATACCCATCCGACAGTCCGGAAGTAGCATCAGAGGTGCAGGAGTAGATGAGGCTTTTGTTCCAGATGAGACATGCGGATCCAAATTTGGAACAGGGGTAGGTCCGGAGGGCTGGTATCAGTAAACGCGGACCGGAATCGGGCATAGAAGGAAACAGCGATGCTGGACGCTTAAGGATGGGGCGTTCCTCAGGGCCAAGCAACAAAATCTGAATTTAAAATAGGGAATTTAAGTTGCCGGTAGTAGTAGAAACTAGGAGTGGAACCTGTAAACAGCACAGAACCAATGCAGGTACAGGATATATGCGGCGTGGTCCAGGGAAGGGTACTATATGCCGGACGTTAGACTGGACGGAATCGGTCGTTAAACTATGTCAGAAGCCAAAGGGATAGGACTGATCAGCAAGACACGCACAGGGGTTGCAAAAGGCGAGTTGTCAGAGGAAATCGGCTATGGCCGGGCTGTCGATCTTGTCTGTGTGAATCGGTGTCGAGCAATGTCAGATCCTCAAGGCACATTCATGTAAAGTGGCAAGATACAGAGGCTCAACGCAAAACCTTCAGCTCGCTGCTGGCAATCCCCACATAGATGTAGGATCGGGCAAGTGCAGGGTATGTTTGAACGGCTCGTGGCAGAAGAATGACGACGGAAATCATGCCGAACTGTTACCCACTGAACGATGATGGTTGGCAGAAGTTGACGTGGAGGCAGCACTGTTCCACGCAGAGGGAAAACCATGACCATAACGGCAGACAAAGAGTCCAGACGATCGGAATCGTGCAGAGAAGAAGGAACAGGGGGAAGTTTGGTCGAGCCGGAACAGGAAGGCAAGGATGATTCCATGGAAACAGGTCCGGGATGGCGAGGAGAAAAAGAAAGGCCATTTGGAGGTTGTCTGCTGTGAACGAGGATCGGAAGCTGGCCCATGTATCCAGTAGGCACGTGAGGAAGCCAGGTCAAGGCTGACGGGTCTTGTGATGAGCGCAGAAAACACAGTACAGCAGAGAGGGCGGCACGGGTGAAGGCTAACAATCCGTTACTTCGAGGAGAATGTAGAAGGAATGATGCTGCTGGCATTTGTGTTGTGTAGGACTGGAATCAGTACCCGTAGAACGATTGGCTGATCACAAGGATTGGTTGGTTCCCTAAGGCCCAGAAGCGGCAGTCACTTGAGTCCAGAGACGAGGAATGTCCGCGGCTAAGACTTGTGCATTGTGTAGTGCAAAGGAAAACGCATGTTTCTTGTGTAAAATTAAGGAGAATTGTGTCCACAGCACCGAACTCCTGGTCCTAGACATGTGAGACACGAAAAGGAGCTGCCTGATTGACAGGGGCGGAAGGGAAGAGTGGCGGCACTGATGGCGGAGGCATCCGGACCGGACCAGTAGCGACTGTAATACTGAAATAACCCAGTTTAGCATGCAGGGTTCCCAGACCTCGGGTGAAGTGTGTTCCGAAACAGACAGTATGACAGGAATGGACCAGGTCGGGTGTAGACAGGATCCGCAAAGGCGAAATTAGTAAATGGCATTGTGGCGCTGCCTGTGCATCTGCTCCTTGGCAGAGTAGGAACCGTCGCTTTGATGCAGAAACCAGAAGTGTTCTGTAGTTGTTCCTGTATTGCAGGCGAAATCACTGGCATACCTGACGATCCGGTAGCAGCTACACGGCTCCGTAGAAGAGGAACTAAGGTGGTTTACTCCCGGAATGGATGAGAAGGTGGAAGCAAGGTTTGCTTGTTAGGTAGTTACCCCCCCCCCCCCGGCCCCACATAGAGGGAAATCCTTGTGTTGGTGTTGATTTGAGACGTCCGAGTGGAGGAGGGATTCGAACTGGAAGCGGGCGGACGGTAGCAGCCGGCTATGACAGGCCATGGTCCGGGCAACGAGTCCTGGTCCCGATCCCCGTACGTTAAAGACAAAAGTAAAAAAAAAAAGTTTTGGTAACAGGGGACTGGGCCAGAACACAAGTCTTCGCGGGGAATCGACATCTGCACAGCTTTATGTAAACGATAGCGTCTTGAAGGAGATAGACGGACTGCAGAAGTGGTTCTGAAAGATAACGGACCGGATGGTAGATCTCTGGCCTGTTCCCTATGATCGTCACGTTGGGAGAAGGTCCAGTTGGTAAGGAAAGGTTATGCCTATGTCTAGTCAGCACTACCCCCCTCCCCCCTATTCCGCCGGTAAGCCATTGGTTTCGACCAAGTATGAAGTGGTGCAGAAGGTGACTGAGGGGAACCGCGTCAAGCCCTGATATAAAGGAAGGAATCGGGAACAGCAGTTTACAAGGGTGACGTCGACGGTCCGTTCGGACCAAGAGGCATGATGAAGGTAACTGTAGAGAGAATCAAGGACCGACTGTAAATTGTGGTGGTTAGTGAACGAAGCGGCCCCTTGGCCACTGAAGTGCACGTCTGAAAGAAGATCTTCTAAAGGGAGGTCAACTTGTTGCTGTCGTAAATGCAGAGAGGCCAAGGGATTCCCAACCTCAAGAACAGTGAATCAGGAGTGGAACGTGAAAAACGGTACCGGGCCCAGCCTCGGGCCTTGGCCCGAATATCAAATCATGGTTCTCTGTGAAACAGAAGATGTACTAGCGTTTCGGTGTCTGAGGGTTATGATCGTCCTAAAAGTTAAGCGGACAGCGGAGTGCTGGTTCACTTAGGGCTCTGGGCCCGTGCATCGTGGCCCTGTCCCTCAGCCCCAGTTGACCGGACGCACAACCACAATATTAATTTTGTTGTTGATCAGGAAGCTTCATGGCGTAGGACGGAGGTGCGTTGTGACGAAGCGAGAGGCTCGAAGCACATCCTGATTGCAAGGAAAAGAGACTGTAGGCCTGAAGGACAGGGAACCGAAGCTGGATTGAACAGAATGCGTCGCAGCGCAGTCCGGGGGTTTGCAAGGTAACATGCCATGCTGTGGAAAGGGAATCGCCTGGAAAGGAGATTGGTTGGATGACTGTAGGTGTAACTCTTCAGTGGCCAGGGAATCCTGACCTTAACGACAAGGACCCGACAGTGTTAACGAAGAAAAGGGAACCGGGCCCGGCCTTGAGTCTACACCCGAAACTCGAGTCTGGAAAGGAGAACGGTTAGTTGATTGTGGTCGTAACTCAGGGACGGCCGAGAGATCCCTGACCCGAGGGACCAGAAACCAAAAGTGGAATGAAAAAAACAGGTGGTACCGGGCCCGGCCGAGCCTAGGCCTGATCCTCGAGTTTCGGTTGATTATGGAAAGAAGACGATCCAGTGTTCGGGTGTTCGAGCGCAATGGTTCTCCTAGATAATGGAGGAAAGATGAAGCCTTGCAGAAGTATGGCCAACAGAGCCCTGCACTCCAGAGGATCTGGGCCCAGGTGCTGGGGACCCAAGTCTGATCGCCGGATGCTGGACGCCCGGACGAACGTCCATAGAAGGGTAAGCAACTAAAAGGAACCTAAACTAAACTAAAATGTATATTTCGGTTAGGCAATAAAAACTAAAATTAAGCTTTTATAGCCGACGAAAATACCTGTTTTTTACCTGTTACATGTTTTTTATAGCGGACTTTGTAACCCGGAGGAGGGCTAGGTTCGCTGTCCCTTCGTGTGCAAGCCAGCATCCCCGGGAACTAGTCCCTGGCAAAGACAACCTTGAGTCCCGAACCAATTTCACTAATAACCGAAACAATATGCGGACCGAGGAGCGACCCGTTGTTTCGGAAGGTAATATTGTAAGTGAGGTTCGGCAGTGCGGTAATATGTCATATTTAGTATTGGTTAAAGAACAAGAAAAAGGCACCGCAGCAGGGGTCTTAACACCGTGGGGTACAAGAGAGGTAATCAGAAAAATAAATACCGAAAATGCCTACCTTGCTGGGAAGATGATGCTCTCATGCGAGACGGACAGGCGGATGATGTTGCAACTGGTACAAGAAGAGTTGAAGGATGAACGTCGTCCGCAGGATGGGAATCAAAGGCACAGGAATCGTAAATGCGAAATCATTGGAAACAGCGTTCGTGAATACTTGGACTTATGATGAAGCGGACCGCGGCGGATGTAAGGAGCGGATGGTGTCCGTTAAGTGGATGGTGGTAATTACAGAAGGTAAATAATACTTATTGAAGGTGGAGCAAATTTATGTTGTCAGATTAGAACACTGAAGTTGGAGGAATGATGGTTGGTGAAAGCCAGGTACTGTGGTCGAAATCGGAGAGCGATTCATGGCGAATTGTGAGGATGAGAGATTGTGTAAATAGGCGAGGATCGTGATTGCACCGTCCCTTCGTGGGAGGCGGATGAAGCGGGACCCTCACCGAAAGGTTCAAAGCAGTTAGGAATTTTGGATACACACTGATGACGTTTTTTTTTTATGACACGAAATCCCAAAGCAACACCTGAAGCCTTGCCGAGGCATGGGGAGCATGGCATCACGTCCGTGGAGGATGAAGTTCCGGTGATATCATGGTATACAGGGACAAAGTTCGGAGCGTTGTCGTACTGCTATACTGAATATGCAGTAATTCTTTGGAATTGGTTTGTAGCAAGTACATCCTTCCAAAGTGAAATAGGAGAGGCAGAAGCCGTTGGTGGATCGTCATCCGGTGTGTGATATCCACAGGTCGTGGACAATGGATCCCGAAGTGGAGATGGCAATGGAGAGGGAGCCTCTTGGTGAAGTTTGGCTATGGAGGGTGAAGAGGATGCATCCGCAGGATGAGGAAGTGACGGCGGCCGAGTTGTAGTTGAGGATGGAGTAAGCCGTAGGTGGCGAGTGCGAGAACGAGCGCAGTAATAGGCCCTCCAAGGAGGGGAAGCAGGAATCGGGGAAACCCAAGCGTTTCACGCACAAAGCAAGGCTAAATTTATGCGAAGGGAACGGTAACGCTGGTTGACAAGTTCAAGTTCATTAGAATAGGCTTCGTTCGTAGCACGGAGAAGATCGTTTTCTGATGGCAGAGCTTCTGCGGACGCAGCTGCTTTAAGTTCCGTAATGAATCCATTTAAGTATTCGGAAAGGAATTTCAAGTTAAAGTCAAGGCGTTCTTGCTCCCTGGCTGAAAGATGCAAGCCCCTCGTTATGGCTGTTCGAAGCACTGACATTGTAGGAAACAGGAGTTGGTCGTGAAGGGGACGGTGCATCTGCTGGAGAAAATGTTGGGGGTCTTGAGAGGGGACGTGGACGGAGCATGTGTTGGAAAGGATAAAGATGTCACTGGTCGTTGTATCTTGGAGGATGGCTGCAGTTTTGGAGTCGAGGATGGTGTCCTAGCGGGAACGAGACGTTGGCGTGTGACCTTGATCTTGAGTGATGACTTGACTCCTGATGTTCCTGCTATTGTGGGAATTGCCTCGGTATTTGGAAGAGCAGGCCTCTTTAGAGGATGAACGGTAGACAGCGGACGTGACGCAGGACGTTTGGTGGCTTCCTTGGTGACGAAGTATTGGTTACACTTGGAACTTGGGCTTGTGATTGAGAAAGGGCCCATAGTTCTTCTCGCTTCTGGGCCGCCCGTTGCATTCTTTGCCGGGATTGAAGCCGTTTCTTTCGGATGAGTGTCCATCGGCTCGGCGAAACGGAGATACAAATACGACAGTTACGTTCAAGTCCGTCGCACTGTCTGTGTCGCTGACTGCAAGGATGCAGATCAAAATGGAACGCAGTGAAATTTTCGGAAAAACCCAAGCATTTACATGCCTTGGGGGAAGGCACATTAATTTCCTTCGTGCTCGACATTTCAATGTTCGGTGTTATTTCAGCACAATGCAGAGGAAGAATTTCAGGAGGTCGGGTTAAAAGGGGGGGGAGGTCGATTGGATTTGTATATTTTGTGATACACCATTGAATCCACTTGGACCAGTCACTGTCGTACATGCGGTTGGTAGAGACTCTGGTTGCCTTTGAGGTGATGTGTTCCGCTTCTTCTTGATGAATTCCCACCTTCTTGAGGAGTGTGATGATAGTAGTCACCCGTGTAAGTTGAGGTTTGGAAGGTTTCGGTGTATCTTTGATCCTTTCTGTTGTGACAAGATCTGGCTGAAGGGGTAGACTTCTTGGAGTGTCAACTACCAGGTCTAGGAGGAGTGGAAACCATGCTGCTGGTGGCCAGAGAGGGGCTTAAGAGGAACAGGCTCTGGCTTTCTTCTATTTTCCGAAGGACTTGTGGAAGTAGTTTGAAAGGTGGGAAGAGGTAAGCAAACAGATTGTGCCATGGGAACATCAGGGTGTCTACTGCAACTGCTGCTTCGTCCAGGATCGGGCTTATGTAATGGGGAAGACTGGCATTGTGCTTCGTGGCCTAACGATACAGACGAGACGAGGTGTGCGCCGAGCGCTGGACGACAGAGAGACGGTCGGAGGACCGGGACTGGTGCGGCAGGATGTCGCGCGGCAAGCGGCAGGAGCCACCTGTAGC
The DNA here is from genome assembly GCA_023313725.1 of Lithobius niger. Lineage (NCBI taxonomy): Eukaryota > Metazoa > Arthropoda > Chilopoda > Lithobiomorpha > Lithobiidae > Lithobius > Lithobius niger. The sequence goes on along the minus strand of JAHWFP010270183.1, from coordinate 110,627 downwards.
GCAACGTGTTGTGGGAGCGGAACCAACCCCTCGGGAAGTCGGCGACAGCCGGCCTCCAAGGTGGCCGCTGGTGCGAGAACATGATAGGCCTGTTGTTGGCCAAGTACGGTGAAAGGACGACAACCGGTGTCTTCAGCATGGTATGGACCGAGGTAAGGTTCGGGCCCGACAGTGGGTCGCTTGCTTCGGTGAGGATCCAGCATGAACAAAATAATGGGACCGGACGACGTAAACGTGGATGTAATCGATGACGGGAGTCAATGACGGAATTTCAGGGAAGCTTGGAGGCTGCCGAGGGGAGGTTTGGTGGTGCTAGGGCTTCCCGATGTGGCAGGAGGCCGGACGACAGGAACATGGTGTGTGACGGAGAAAGTTGTCTCTGGCGGGACTCGAGCTGGGAATCCCTGGTTGGGAGAGCGATGTCTCATTCAAGAGGAACGTTGAAAATGAGATGCGTTAATACAGGTACTGGGTGAGTGGTGATGATGACGCTGAGAAACTTGCGCAGAATGTCGCCAAGGACGATGGGGGGGTCCGAGCGGGGCAAATTTAGAGCCGTCGGAATGATGTGGACGTCAGAGTCGGCAGTGACGTCAGACTAGGGCGACAGGGTGCAAGGCGAGTGTCGTCAGTCAGGGTGAGTGGTCCGTAGGGAGAGGGCTTGTAGCCGACAGGACGACAAGGACGACGAGGGTTTGTCGACCTTATCTGGCTCGGAGAGCGAGGGGATGATGATGCGACATGGCCTTGGCGATCACTGATGAAAGTTGTAGAGTCAGGAATAGGCGAAGTGATGTCGGGGACGACAAGGGGTTGTCGTCTGAGGAAGGATTTGGACGACCAGCAGACGTGCGACGGGACGCAGCGGACAACAGGTGGTTGTCGTCGGCAGACTCAGATGACAGCCGTTGAACCACCGGACGTAAGTCGGGAGGCAACGAACGGAAGACCGAGAAGAAGAAGTGTCGTAAGGACCGTCGTGCAGGGTCATTGAAGAGGGCTGCAAGAGTGCGGGAAAAGGAATATCGGTTCGGGCTGTGGAGCGATCCCGGGAAACAACGGGAGGGAGCCACGACGACTTCATTTCCTACGGCGAGAATCCTTGGCCGAAAGGGGCAGCCCTTCCGGCAGACGAAGCAGCCGCCATCGGTGGCGGCTTGAGACAAGGAGATGACAGCTCTGGTAGCTTCCACTCTTATAGGTAGAACCGTGCATGCGCGGTTGGGTGTCTGAGGTGGCTGTCGGTTTCTGAAATCTCAAGGCACGGCAGCATCGTTGAGACAACAACGCTGGTTCCTGAGACAGTTACTCCTGCCCCCTGGTAATGATAGGCGGCTATGACGGTCGGGGGTTGCGGCTCGCTTCTGTTGGTTGCGTTGGCCGGAGCGGGAACGAGGAGGGTCAGGCCGAAAGGGCTGTTGGTTTCTCGGCTGAAAGGAAGAGTTGTCGTTCGGTCGGCTGGGTGGCTGGGGACGGGGATTAGTTTGTTTGTTCTTCTGAAAGGGGCGATTGGACGAAGAGTTACATTTAGGCTTCCTTGAGATGTCCAAGTGTGGGGCCAGAGTCGGGATAAGACCACGGAAGAGGGTGTCCGAATCATGGATAGGTTGGTTACGGAGACGATGCTGTGCTGAAACGTTTAGGTTATTGACGGACGAATGGGCAATTTCCCGTAGGAGGAGAGTTATTAAATCGGGTTCTGGTTGTCCAATTCACGGAATGATAGGTTGTGAAGCTTGCTTTCTGGAAGAGTTGTGAGATTAGGGACGACAGGCTACGAATTTCGTCCGGGCTTGCGTCCGAGGAGAGCTTTCCACACAAGGCATTGACAGCTGTGTTGAGGACGTCAGCTTGTGAGGCTGCACGTAAGTACAGGCGAAGGCATTTGTCGTTTGCGAAGAGGACGAATGTTGGGATTGGCAGCCTTCTTTGGGATGGAGAGAGCGGTCCCGAAGTTCATTTTGATCTCACTACAGAGAAATTCGCATTCGGAAGTGTCAAAGTTGTGCGGGTTAGTGGCTCCATCCCCGAGCGGGCGGAAGAAGCTGTTCTCGCGTCCGGGGCGTGGGGCAAGTGGCTCCTTGACGAGGAGGTCGCCTTTGCCGAGGAGAGAGCCTTCATTTCGGAGGAGGCACGTTAGCAAGGTCGTGGATTGATCGAGAAGGTTGCGTGGCTTGGAGTCTTTGTCCCGTAGGGCGAAGCCAAATCCAGTTTTGAGGCCCCGATTGATGACGGGAGCATTGGCGGACTGTGAAGGCTTGAATAAAAAGCAGTCCGGTACGGTTTCATTGATGGTTTTGAGAAGCGCTCCGAGCGACAGAGACGGGTCGTCGGTTGTGTCGTCCGGGAAATGAATTCTCCTTCCTGCCGTTGGAGCGGCAAGTGTCGCCGGGCGGGCCGACAGTGATGTGTCGCACGTTCTCCGTTTCATGAGGGCACCCGGTGGAGAGGTAGCGACACGTTTGTGTCCTTTGTGGCTGGATGTCGAAGCGACCCAGTCTTGAGTACAGGCGTTACGGACCGAGGACGTACATGATGGTAGAGGCATAGGTTTGTCCTGTAGCTTACGGACGATGTCACGGACTATGCTGCGAATGATGCCTTGGTCCTTGCGGGAAGAATTGGATGACAAGTCCAAGGGAGAATTGTGGGCCGGAGAGCGGGAGGCAGCCGTAGCACGACGGTAAATCCTCTTGGCTTTGCGGTAGTTATCTTTGGCAAGTTTTAAGTCGTCCCATAGGGACGACAGATCCATGGAGGCAGCGGTTGGCGTGCATTGTCCAGCGGGGAGGGGAGAGTCTGAAGAGACGTTTCCGCGTACAACAGAGTTGTGTTGTTGGGGGTTGAGCCGACAACAGCAAGATCAAGGGCGGAGGCAGCCGATGTAGCGGGAGCTTTGGAAGCAGCGGCCATCTTCGGCGGTGAATCCAAATTCCGTACAACAAGCGGGGAACGACAGAGCGAGGTGGCGTTGAGACACCTCTTGGAGGAAAATGAAAGCCGAAAGCTTCCACGCTCTCGCTTTTATAAGGGAGGACTGCGCCGCGCATGCACAGTGGGATATGCAAGCAGGCGTCTGTGCACCGGAAGAAACCTCCAGGGGATCATCACATTCGAGGAATGTAATGCAAAATTATCAGGTTAATATGTTTTGGCAATAAAGAAGGATATGTTTGGCAGGTTTTCCAGCTCCTTTCCTTCAGTAGTTGTAAGGAATGTAGAAAGCAGAGGCTTCCGTTAGCTTCAAGACATTATGTAGTCCGGTAAATTATGATTTGAATGAATAAAGTGGCAAGCAATATAAAGTCACGAATTAATAAAACGTATCGTAACTTTTATTCGGTCTTAACTCGGTAATAACCTACAACCGAATTGCACTTTTAAGTTAAATGGAGCATGTTGTGGGTGGAACTAAGCCCCGATTACATCTTTTTTTGCTTATTTTTTTTTGAAGCTCAGACGTACGTTGTATGTTAATACTTATGCGCAATAGCTATCCTACTGTTAAGAATAGCCGATCACCTATAGAAAATTATAGATATTTCAAGTCACATCTGATACAATACAAAATACCAAAATATGACGGCGGTCTACTTTGAATGATGCAAAAAAATTTCCTTCCTAGGTGGTACAATCAAATTTCAAAAATCGTATAATAAATAATTAACTTGCTATTTATTTCTAATGGTTTAACAGCGAGCGAGTAGAATAAACTTGACTCAGAACTTGATAGACCTACTGAAAAAAAAGCCTTAATTGGACTGGAGCAGCAGCATTAATCAAACAGTCTTGACTCTCACCCTCCTGCACCAACGAACCATCGCAGTACTGTCAGCATATTTACTATTTGACTTCAGCCTAGGTTTGTCGTTAATTAAAAAGGATAGCCGCTCAATCATTCTTAATTTCTAAACCATGTAATCAGTACCAAATAAATGATTAGTAGTAGTACCGCTAGATATAGCTTGCATAGCTTCCGAGCGTTTCTCATCAGACTTATCCACTTCTTCTTCAGTAACCTCCTTTTCTTCGTCTCCGGTTGGCAGTGGATCGTCGGTATCTGGTTCAATGACTCCCTCCATATCTAGCTCAACATCGCTTTCGATAATCTCCTCCTCTTCAGCGGGAGGAGATGGTGGCTTTTCAGGCTGAAATGTTAATTTTCGAAACGTCACCCAAACAATATTTTATAATGATTTTATAAAAGCTACAAAAATTAGTTTTTACTTACCGGTACTTCGTCTATTTTCGGTTCTGCCTGTTCATGCCGAGGCGAGTCTTTTGGTGGAATTCTGGCTCCAAGACTAAAAAAAAGTTTAAAAGAACTGTAAATTTAGTGTTAAGACTACCAAAGGCCATTTACCATAAATCACATATAAAACTCCAAGCGCTAATGCAATTCATTTGGCAGAAGGCGAGGTTCGGCGTTAAATAAAGCCCATTTTTAACCAGGAAGTGTGTTTACTTCTTAATGGCAAAGCTGGCAATTATGCGATTATTCAAGTGCGATCCAGTAGACTAGTGCTGTGGTTTCAACTGTCGTGCTGTCTGTGTGTGAAGTGATGTGACTTTGTATTTATTTTCATGCAATTATGAAGAAGCTGCATGGTCTAACACCGAAAATTTTATAGTGAAACAATACTGGTGGTATAGTGTTATTTTTCTCTTCAATATGTCAACAAAATTCCACTGGGCACATTGGTTACTGTTTTTTTTTCAACAGAACAGAAATAGAAACACCATGCCTTTATTTTCATTTATTCACAAATTTAGTTAATTAGTTCGCAGTTAAAACTAATTATGAACCACACAACCTTAGTAACTAAGGATTGGAGATGACTACACGCTGATGAACTGCCATTTTAAGGAAATTGGTGAGAAGTTTTATCAGGAATGAGTGAGGCACACTGAAAGAAGGCGTGGATAAACTATTCTGGACAGAAAATGGTGCCAACTTCAAACCAACTTCCAAAAACTGCAGCGCAAGTGTGCAATAGTTTGCACTTGTGAATCACGTTGGCTAAATACTTTAGAGCGCCGTATGGTCCCCAGATGATTCTTGTTTCTATTGCCTACCGAAAAGATACATTACCTGTAACTAGTTGTTCCTCGGTGTAACACACGCCGATCTAGCTGATTCCCGCTGATTTAACTCGGCTCTAATAGTCAGCATTATTGAAGCAATAGTGTTTGTTTCTAATTGTTAGATCGCATATCCGTTCTCCTTGTCGGCCGCCCCCCCTTTTTCTTTGCTACCGCAGCACGAGTAAACCCGCTCGCCATCTTGCTGAAGCTTCGTTTGTTTAATCATGATCCGTCATCATCATTAAGTCTGCTCTAAGCTAAATATATATATAGATTTTTAGCATTCACCTCTACCAATGCATGTTTCCTCTAGATATTAAAGGTTTAGGCCTATCCTGCCAGCTTGTAACCCAGAGTGCACGTGCAGATCCTATATATAACGTGCCCTGGTAAGCTAAGCGAGTATCTCTTATTTCTTTTTAGTGTCAGGTGGTGACCAGAGAGGGGAGGTAGGGTGGGTAAAGGTAATGTACATTTTAGGTAGGCAACAGAAACAAGATCAGCCAGGGACCATCCGGCATTCTTACGTTTCTATATGCCATTCGAAAAATTTCATTACCTGTCATTTTTAGCATTACAGCTGCCAACGTCGAAGCCTGGAGGTGAGCACCACCTGGACAAACCCTAGGGTTACGAGCTGTTGGGAAGGCTGTTGCTGATCGTTCGATTATCGACCGTTAATACTTCATGTTTATCTAATCTTATTATTACTTTTCTTTTGAACTGAGATATAGCTATTAAAAAAGCGACTTTTTTTTTGAGAAACAGTGGATACTGGTTATTGGTAGTCACATGGCAAATTGGTGTTGTCTGTCCTTGGGCAGAGACAAGAGACCCGTCGCCACAGCGTGGAGGATGGTGCTGCACGCAACCAATGCACAAGGAACGCTACCAAGGAATAACGAATGGTCCTTCTGGCATGTTTTTTTTTTATATACAAGAGTCGTTTGTCTTCTTTTCTTTTTTCTGTATGTTGCGGTTTCTACTTTTTTTTTTTATGTTTTCGGTGAAGCACAAATGTGGGCTGGTGGGTGTAAAGGGGGTGGGTGAAAGGGGTGTAAAATATAAAAACCGAGGTTCTTACTGACGAAGCCGAAACCCTAAAGCATATCCTTTGGCCAAGGCTCTGCAGGCAACGCATGGTAAATCCCTAGTAACGGCAGTAGAGCATTGAATAAGACCCGGTTATGCTGGGATAAAAGAAGTCTCATCGTCGAACAGCCAAATGGAGTACGTATGATGAAAACGGTTGAGACGAGCAAGAAGTCATGGTGGCGTACCTACACACACGGAGAGTATCTGGAGCGACCGGTACAGGGAGAGCTTCTAGAGTCCCCGTTGCTGACGATGACGAAGTAGCTGATAATGGGCGGAAAGGAATATGGAGAGGAGGAAACGATTAAACACAGGTTCTTCAGATGGTAGATGTACAGAAGGCGATTCGAGCAGCAGGATGCACGGGTCTTTTACGAGGACGCTTTTTGCTGCAAAGTCGGGAAGAGACAGGAGAATAACCATAAGCCGGTAGGCGACGTGGCACAGCGACGAATACGACAAAAGCCTGACGATACGGAAAGAGGCAACAAAAGTTTTACCTTGTCTTGGCAGAGCAGAGTTGCTGTCGAAGGGCCGTGATTTCGTCATCCAGAGCAATACTGGCACCATGGAGAATGTTGTTATTCATAGCGAGATCTTGTAAGGATGAAATTTTACGAAACCAATCAAACCTATCGTATTTTAAGTGAAAACTGCAAAATCATACGAATACAGCAGTACGATTCACGAGGACTAAACAGTATTAAGAACACTGCGGTATGTGAAACCTTACAGGAAAGTTTATTTGTGTTACTTTGCTGTTTTGACTTCGGATCAGGTAAACCTTACCTTAAAACATCAAACGACTTAGTTTTTGTTTTCTAATACTTGTTTTATCCCAACAAATTTAAATAAACTTGCCAAAAAAATACTTTCACCAAAAACTAGAACTCCACGTGATGCTTCTGCTGCAAAATAAGCCATGTTCGAATCGAATCAAGTTAAAATTATTCTACTCGCACATGCCTAGAGTGGAGGGATCTGTGCCCGATCTATATCGCTAGCGGCCCAGAGCACCAAATGAACACCACAAAACAATTTGCCCTAAAATTTTGTAGCGAATTTTTTTGTTTATGTGAAGAAGACAGAAAATAATTATGAACGGTAAAACAACATAATTACTGCTAGTTTCACAGTTTTAAAACTGCACAGTCACTTCTTTTACCATTTTCACACCAAATCTCGCATGTGGTGGCAGAGCAAACCAGATTGTTCATAAAGATAGGTGTTGGGATTCCTTTTCAGCCTTGTAGGTGAAGCAATTAAGAAATATATTCCAAATTATATTTTTCAGCAAAATGGAAAACACATGTATAATTGTCGCGGCTCTCGCTCGGCCGAGTAATTGGCATTCAGAACATGGTTACTTTTAACCCAACCCAACGAACTACTTACGAAAGCATCAGCCAAGTCCGTTTTCCTTCATTAACCAGTGTCTAGGTTTACCTGAGCAAGTACTGTTTAAAAAAGGCCAGTTCATTTAGATGTAGAAGTTCAGGTTTAGCCTTGCAGGCAGCTACAAAGGCTTCGAGCTGTTCCAGATGCTCTTTACTGAAATCCATCTTTGGTATGGCACACGTTCCTCTTCCAGACGGCAGCTAAAACAAGAAATAAACCATACACATTACACAGTGCAGTAGAAATTCAGACCAACCCTATCAAATCCGGGGGGAGGGGGCTGTAACGAGGTAATCAATTTGACTTTTTTAAAGCATTTTAAGGGGGACGGCCGTAGCGTTTGGTAAGGACGTCATACGATATTCATGGCCCTTGAAGGGTCAAATCAGGCTACTAGAAACATAGTAAATTCTAGTAATGAAGCAAGTTCTGAAATCAAACTTTTCCAGGCCATATTCTAATATTTAAGAACATTCCAGATCTGGAAAAAAAGTACTATTTTTTAATTACTTATAAGGATTTTCCGGGATTGTTCGAAAAAGATGGATCTCAAGTTTCCAGAATATTGATGATTCTACCAGAGAACTTGCTCGCACAGGAGAATCTAAGTTCTCCGAGTAGAATCCGACAATGCTGTGTTAGTGAAAAGGATGTCCCTTTGCTTATCAGCACCTTGATCCATCTCATCTGCACAAAATTAACTTTAATTAACGCAAAAAAAGCGTCCAACTGAGTCACTTCCGGTCCCCACATGCCTGCGAGCCAATGGACGCACGAGGCCAACAAACCCATTACCAACGGGGCTGAGCCAGCACAGACTACGCCGCAGCACACCCGGCAGCCCAGCAAGCAACTGATTAAGAAAAACTACAACAAATTGTCATCTTGCTGTGCAGGGCACCAAAATGCAACCCCCCCCCCCCCATGGCCCTATAGCCCGAAACACCTACCGGTCCAGTGCGGACACCTGAGACAGGTATGTTCATAAACAAAAGAAAACTGGGAGTTGAACCCATGAAATCCACCCAAAAAGAGACAGGTTGCCTTGCCAACTAGGCCAACAGGGTATGAATCCTCCTCCAAAAACCTGGGGCCACAGACCATGGCAACGCCTCACGCTGAAACCCACCGGTCGAGGAAACCGGAAAAATGCTGTGCATCCCAAACCGCTAGGTGCGTAACGATAGAAGCCATAAACCACCGCACGTGCTGTACACTGTCGTGGAGCTATACCCAACCCATGCGTAGAAACACAAGCCATCTTCCATGCTACGGCAGCAACAACCTCTAAGGATGTGTTTGAAGTCTAACTTACCTAAAAAATTAACCATAGCACCTGCAGACGACCAGTGCGCACAACATGCGCAAAATCCGCAACAAGCGGGGTCCTCCTTGCCTGATCGATTGGCAACACCGACAAACCATCACCACAAACGACGACCCCCCCCCCCCCCACCCGCACAGTCACCCTTAACGAAATATCCATGGAGCTGAACCCTACTCAGTCGTGTCTGGGGGCATGCACCGTGGGCACCACACTTAGCCTGAAAACGAAGGCTATCGCCCACACAATACCCTGAAATAACAAACCCTACCTAAGAAATCCACTTACGTCTTGCTGCCTTACCTTGCAGATAGGACTCGCCAACCATACCCCCCAAACTCGAGATATCCCAATCCTCTTCCCCTACAAGCCAACCGTCGTCACCGTTTCAGCCATGTCGAAACCACCAGGAATTACTCCACATTGTCGATTACTTTACAAAAACCATCTCCACGAATAGCGGCAGTAAAAACCATGCCGTCTCCTCAGACATAATAGCGTTAAGTGAAAACAAACTTGACCAACAAGCTGCAATCATAATGCATTTTCCGAAGCGCTCAACGCTTGACCAAGACGTTCTGCGGCAAAAGAAACAGTGGCGATTGGGCTCAACGGAGCAGGGCAGGTGGCGACCAGAAGTGAAGCAGTAGGACGTGGTATTTTTATAACTTAAGGTCAATTATTGCAAACGAGGTGGATCGAGGTGCCGATACACAAAGGGACATCCCTTTCGTTAATACAGCGAGGATTCTGCGAAGGAGAATGAGAAGTTTTCTTCTTCGTGAGGGTAGTTCTGGTCTACTATGTCTTGTGGGGAAGTCAAGCTTTCGCTAGGCAACTCGAGAACAGCACCATTAGTACTTTCATTGGTGAAGTTATTAAAAAAAAAAGTATCGGAATCAAAGCAACCGTTCTGAACAGCACAGACAAAGATAGTTTTGAAATGGGTTTTATTTTTTTATTTTGATCCGTGTGGTGGGCTTGAGAAACTTTTTTTTAATAATGGCCTTAATGTGGCGGTCTATTTCTGGGACGTGCATGCTTTTGAGATTAGAAATTCTTCATTCTCTGCATGAGGTAGAAAAGCAGTCTACTCACAATTAAAGAGTGAAAATGTGACATTTCTATATTTGGAATGGCTCAACGGTTCAGCTAACAAAACAGCTAGAGACGTACTTAAAAAAAAAACACTACAGTGTACTCACAAAGTTGTAGTCCAGAAATGTTACTAGATCTAGACACAAGCTAGTGTGGCTTCGCCAAGTTTGGCAACAAACATCACATCAATTCAATTGTCGAGGACGTAAACCATTGTGGCGCGACGCCATAGCGTTAATTGTGCTATATCTTGAAGCATAAGTTGGGCACATTTCAAGTACTTGGGGAAAAATAATAAAGTGGTACAAAAGCTTAAATGTGGTAAAATGGAGCAATGACCAACCTGACAAAAATTAACTCTTGTAGGAATGCCAGCTAAGTAAGTGGCTTTCTATGCAAAGTATGACCCTCAATAACGTTGCGAATGTTTACTTGCTTCTAAAATTCTTCTAGTATGCTCATCTCCATGTTAATTCCCATAGGGTGATTAACCACCAATACCTAGATAGCGGAAGGTTTCCAGCTATGAAATTGGACGAATGGCTGCAGTACGGTACGAACTGCATAACTTTTCTGGTTTATAGCCTGGGGGTGTAACGGGAATGGCGTGGGAGGGTGCGTAAGTGCGAAAATATTGATAACCATTGTTAGCATTGTCAGCATGGTCTCTGATTGGACAGCCAAATTTAGGACAATTACAACGTATACTGGCGTGCATATCTAGACAACCGCTAGTGTGTCATCAAAAATCTAAATAACGTGGCCAAAGAAATTGTGTCTACGTCCAATTCCCACACAAAAAAAAAATAAATAAAAAAAATAAAAATGTCAAAATCAAGCCTAAACCTGGTAAAGAGGTCACCTAGTTGAGAACGGTTCGGCCTCACAAAGGAGTGATATGAACTAAATAAAAATATTAAACAAAATTAAAACAAAACCCAACACTGATAACGAGGCGAATGGTTGAGAATGGTTCGGCCTGTCAAAGGAGTGATGAAATTAAAATATTGGAAAAATGGCCATTCAAGCCGTTGCAAAAAGTACGTGTGGTTTCATACTTTGAAAATCGTGAACGATTGCACAGAACAATTTGACGCTATTTCAAAATGTTTTAGGGAAACGTCGTTTCCGCGAATTTTCAACAAGCATTTACACGTCGTCGCTTGTCTTCATCACGCTTTTACTGTGGGGCTGTTTGAGTCTGAAACTACATCGTGTTGTTGGTTGTTTTCGCTGCGATCTGGCTGGCGACCACTGATCTGTAAAGGCCATCTGGGATCCAAGTATTGTGTTGCTCCCCACTGTTCTTGTACCAGAGAAGATAGGTGTGGATGGATTAAGTTGGAGATGTTTGGACAAGCTGGGGGTTGAATGTTCATGAGAGGAACTTGTGCCTTCTCTGATTGAAGGATTGCTATGGCTTCCAGGGCTCTTAAATGTCTATCGCGATTGGAGTTGGAGTGGACTTGTTTTGATCTGGTCCCATGCAATATCATGTTTTGTGGATACCAAACACACAGCAAAATAAAATCTGACGTAGCGCCTCTCGACGACCTCCCCTGTTCTCAGGAGCAATTACCAACAAAAAAGACGCCACACAACGCCTTAGCCAGAAACTGCCCGAAAACATCCTGTGCGATCTACAAAATCCCATGTAGAGAATGCCCAGCTATCTACATAGGAGAGACAAAAAGAGACGTCATCTCATGAATCCGTGAGCACATAACAGCCACGAGATCGGGGGATAAAGACAATGGTGTAGCCATGCACCACGAATCCACAAAACATGATATTGCATGGGACCAGATCAAAATAGTAGTCCACTCCAACTCCAATCGCGATAGACATTTAAGAGCCCAGGAAGCCATAGTAATCCTTCAATCAGAGAAGGCACAAGTTCCCCTCATGAACATTCAACCCCCAGCTTGTCCAAACATCTCCAACTTAATCCATCCACACCTATCTTCTCTGCTACAAAACAGTGGGGAGCAACACGATACTTGGATCCCAGATGGCCTTTACAGATCAGTGGTCGCCAGCCAGATCGCAGCGAAAACAACCAACACCACGATGTAGTTTCAGACTCAAACAGCCCCACAGTAGAAGCCTGATGAAGACAAGCGACGTTGTGTAAATGCTTGTTGAAAATTCGCGGAAACAACGTATCCCTAAAACATTTTGAAATAGCGTCAAATTTTTCTGTGCAATCATTCAAGCCGGTATCGTCGTGCCAGCTAGTTGAATTGAGTTTCACAGACAATTTTACAAAAAAGTAGTGATGTCATAACAAAAACAAAAACTGGTAAAAGAGACTGCCAAGTTCCGAATGGTTCGGCCCTTCAAAGGAGTGATATCATTATCTACACACCAACACATTCGCCAAGTTAATCGCACCGAATACTATTTTGGACGTTAAACGAAAACTTAAACATTGCTACCGTAAGTAGCAATGTACTAGTTTTCATTTAACTTTCGAACTATTAGTCGGTGCAATTAACTTGGAGAATGTTTTGGTATGTTGATATCACTTTTTTTGAAGAGCCGAACCATTCAGAACTTGGTGGTTCTTTTTGGTTTTTGATATGATGACTACTGCTACATAAAAGGGATAAATAATATAGAGACGCACCAAATATTTCGTAATTTGGCTAATAAGTCTGCATTTAGCCAAAAAACTATTAAGCATTTGGTGACTAAGGAAATGTTGATGATATTCAGTGAATAATAATTGTAAATGAATGAAACTTTTTAAATATACACATTTAGCACCCCATTTGGGTTTGCATTTAGTCTCTAACAATGTGTTGTAACACAAAAACACATGGTTCCCCGGCCTATAAACCTACCCAACTAACAATTTACACTATTGTTGATTTACGATGAAATTTCTTGACAGAACTAAAATCCTCCTTTTTTTCCCCCCTAGCCAATATAATGTAGGCAGAAATTAACTTTTTCATATGGCGTCTACTGACCAGTAGCCCACAAATCTTTTAGTCGCCTCAAAAAAAAAAATCCCTGCAATATCGAAGGTGGGAATCTCGTTAAGTCATTAAGGCTTATGACGTTTCATGGTAGAAATGCTAACTGGTACACAATTTTTAGTCGTCAATTGACTTGGTTTAATTGCCAGCTGGCTAGTGGCGATGGCAATTTTCCCCTCTACAGCATAACCTTTGATAGCGGGAACCAGACACCTCAAGTGCCGCCCATCTTGACTGCCAGGGCCCACGATCACTGGAAACAATTAAGGGAGGAAGGGCGGGCTAGTTGGTTAAGTATTTAGGGATAAAAACTACTTAGCTACCCATTCAAGCTGGGGAATGGTAAATTGTGTGTTTATCCCAGATACGTCTTCAACAAAAAATTTGCATTGTTGAGACTTTGACAGAGTAAATTGTGGGTAGTTGCAAACGTCGTCTCCCAGATTAGTTGGTGGGATCCCTGAGGCCGACTGGATCTTCTGGTGTACGGAGAGAGGTTGGACAGAAGAAAAGGCTGCAGTTGGGAGGCCGTATCTCGGGTAGTGCGAAGTGAAGGTGGTCTCGCATTTCCAGGAGGGAGAGTGCCTCGTATCTTGTGGACAGTATTCCACAGGTAAAAAACGTCAAGATGCATACTCTGGAATGTAGCAGACATTATTACTTACGGAGGAAAAATACACAAGATTACAGAAAGGCATGAAGATTTACTATTCTTGGCAAATTTTTGATAGTCAATTCTGCTGTGGATGGAAAAACCTAGCCGACTATCAATAAAAACTCCAAATACTAACACTTATTCGAATCGAATGAACTGTAAATAAGTGTTAGTGTTTGGAGTTTTTATTGATAGGCGGCTAGGTTTTTCCATTGACAGCAGAATTCTATAGAAAATTCGCCCAAGAATAGTAAATCTTCTTGCCTTCTGGAATCTTGTGTATTTTTTCTCCGTAAGTAATGACGTCCTGACATCAGATGCAGGAGACCCGTCGGAGGGAAAACTGATATCTGAATGGATCAAAGATGCCAGCTTAGCAGGAACTGTTCATCAAGTGCTGGACCATTGGAGGGGGAGATCAGCGTGTCCTTTTGTCAACTTTTGAGTCCTTAGTGGCTTCTTTAGCAAAAACGTAGAGCTGTTATTGGGAACTGAAGTCTTCCATCTTCGTCCCCAGGTAGTGGACCGAGAGCTGAAATGGTGCATGTGTTGGAAGCCTCAGTTGTCAGCCACGTCTTGGCTCGGAATGAAGTTAGTGGCAATAGCCGAATCGAAAACAAGCTTCACCCTTAGTGGAGTGGTTAGACTTCACTGCATCATTTGCCGGATGCCAAGGTGAGAACAAAAACAGTTTTCTTGAAAGAAGTACGATGCTTGTTCAAGGGGTCAAACTGATCCTTTAGATGGCTCGAGAGGACTAAAGGAAGATCCCATTGTGGAAAGTTTTTTTTCTAGGTAACAGATCTTTTATACCAAAGATTACCAGGCTGGAGATTCTGATGTCTTCTAGAGCTGTAGTGTGTGTCGCCACTAGAGTTGTTTGCTAACAGGACAACTCAGGAGGGTAGATGGAGCCACGGGATCAGTCTGCTATCCATTTCACCAAAAAAATCCATAAAATCCACTTGCCCTCATAGATCTAGTGGTTACTTCCCTGAAGGCAGCAGACGATGCGATTGGCAATTTGTTATGAAATTGTATCCACCTGGAGAAGTAGGGAGAGTAACCTAGCATTTGGTTTTATAGCCAGGTAGAAGTGAAGGAGCTTGGTAGACAATCCTTCCTTTCTTCTGGGTGAGCAGATTTTCTTCCATCTGTAGTTTCCTTGGGAAGTCGACTTGGAAGTTCCAACAGGGGGACGAACCACACCTGAGATTGCCAATCCAGGGCAATGAAGATGAACATTCATTATTCAGTCTTTGTGATGTTCTACAGGGTCAGTACAGAAGGACGTAACAAGGGAAGATGTAAGCGAACATTTTGGTCCGTGAGGCCATTGGAGCATCTATAGCCCAGGCTTGAGGGTCCAGGAAGGGATTCTGTACTCGACGATTCTGGTGTGTCACAAACAGGTTTATCATCGGTACTCCCCAAAGAGTGAAGATCCTCTAAATGGATGTCTTAAAAGTCCACTCGTTGTTGGAACTTTCCCTTGTATAGACAGCTCATCTGCAAGGATGTTGCGGCTCCCAGGAATGCGTGCCTAATTTTGTTCAACTAGGCAATAACAGTGGTGTTGTCGATGTACACTTGGATAACTTCTCCTTCAGATGGTTTAGAAAGTTAAGCATAGCGAGGTGGATGGCATGAAGTTCTAGGACATTGATGTGGAGCTTCTGTTCCTCTTTGTTCCAACTCCACAAGGTCAGCCCATCCGGATGGGCATCCAGTGGCCGAGGCATTTGAGATGAGAGTGACAGCTGGTTCGTCTTCGATATGGACTCCATGAGTGGTGTTGATAGGATGTCACCACAATGGATTTCTGCCATAGGGGTAGTCTGGAGACATCCAAATCCTGGAATGGGTCTTGGTTGTCCTTAAAGCCTTTTTGTACCAATGTAATGGCTGAACCTTCCACCGGCCATAGGTGAAGAGATCCGCAGCTGAATCCCGGAGGCCAACGACTTTACAGAGCAACCTCATGAGGAAGTATTGATGGTTCAGCAAAGTGATCACTCCTTCGATCGTGGAAATCTCACTCTCTGGTGAGGGCAGATGGTTTTTCCCAGTTGGTCCAGAAATGAAGTTTGAAAAAGTCTGCTGTTTTCTGAAAGGCCTGTAAAATATTCCTTGAGTATCTGTTCTGTATAAGCCAGTCACCCAGATAGGAGTGTCCTGATTCCTTCGGGATGAAGGGTCGCAAGGACTGGCTTGGTACGGTGGTGATGATTCTTGGAGCTGTAGTCACTCCTAACAGTAATGCCTCGAAATGGTAAAATCTTGTTATAACGAAATGGAAAAGGTGGAAGAAGATAATTTGATGCAATGATATACTGCGATCAAGAGATGGTGAATTCTGCGGCTTGGACGCAGTTTCTGATTGAATCCAGTGTTTGACCTTGAAGCACGAATTCTCTATGAAGTGTTGAGAATTTTAAGTTGAAAATGAGGTGATTCCCTCCCGATATTTTCGAAACCAAAAAAATTCTACTGTAGAACCCCAAACTGGCTCAGTCTGGGCAGACTTTTGCGGCGTTCTTCTGGATTAAGGATTCAACTTTGGCCAGCAGGAGAATTAGATCGGGAGCTGGTGCAAGATCCCATTGAGAGGAATCTTGGAGCTTGGGGAAAATTGTAGTCTTTAGATGGCAGACATGAGAGATCACAGACAAGAGCCACTGGTCGTCCTAATCTCGCTCCAAGCTTATAAGTGACGTTGCAGGCATCCACAAACCTAGATGGAGTTACTGGAGCAGCCATTCTTGGTAATAGTCTCATTTTCATTCTTGTTGAGGCTGGTTTGTCTTCCGCCGCGAAGTCTTAAGAAAATGAATCCTGCTCAAATTCAGCATTCAGTGAAGGGGCAATCTTTAGAATTTCTCCCTTGAATAATGCAGTTGGCTCGTGAAACAGAAGCGGTCATAGTTCTTGAATCTTCATCTGATGAAGATCGACAGCAGAAGGATGGCTTCGCGACGATGGAGTCTACAGTTCCCTAAGCCTCCAACTTCCTACTGCTCCAAAACTTGACACGAAGGAGGGGCTCGCTTGAGCTGAGGAAGGCAGAGCGAAAGTAGCATAAGCAGATGACTGAGTCGAGGACTTGGGGATATGGATGGCAGAGTGTCTTGTGCAGCAACCGATGATTGCAAAATCTTTAACCCTTTAAGGACTGCATTTGCGCTGAGAGCTCATAATTGACTTGTACAAAAAAAATCATAGCTTCACAACCACTTAAAGTAAGGGAACGAAACCTGCATCATTTATTTCCTTAATGATCTGGCCTTCATATCCCATTTTCTAGTTTTACTCTGATTGGCTGGAAGTTTTCGATCTGACTTGTAGAAGAGCTGTAAACAAAGATTAGGCTAAACAGCGGGCGCATTCCCGTCCTTAAGGGGTTAAACTAGTTTCTTGGTCATAGACATTTCAAGGAATAGAAGACTTTTTTTTTCTCTTTACAAGGAATAGAAAGGCTTGAATCGCAGTCTGATGTGCTGTAGATGCAGAATGGTGGGACTGATTGTCAACGGTAAACTTCAATTAAGATTTTAAGGAGTGGACCGTCGTTTTACCCTGGAACGTTGTTTTAGACATGTTCACTCATGTCTCTTGGATCATATTTACAAATTATGAGCAACCCAGACAAGCGTACATCCCGAATCTGCAGTCCTGACCCTTTCAACCGTATAAAATGAAGTGCCTAGATTGGGCACAAGAATAAAAAAAAAGGGCAGACATTTCCCAAAAGGGGAGGAAAAGATGTCATCAACGTCTAATCACTGAACAGTATTACGTGTAGGTTTACAAAGGAGCGACGGTCCGCACATGGTAGGCTTATTGATCGTGAATGTTGGATAGGATCACCGAGTTGAAGTATCAAAAATCACTGAGAACTTTGAAAAATCATCAGAAAGGCTAACCATTATGTTTTGTATTCTCATAAACATGGCAATTAGTAGCTTATTATTATCAGTTCGTAATGTTTTTCATCTTCTTTCTTCTTGAGTTTAATAAACGGCTACCGCCAATACCAAGTTCAGCTATTAAATGAAAGATGAACGACACTAGCCCATTGCAATGCCATTTTACTGTATTGGCTATTGACCTAGCTTTAGTTTGGTCTTATTGTAAAGCAATCGTGATTTTCACATCGACCGAACTAAAGCTATGCTGCACGTACAATAGTTACTACTGGCGTGCTACTTTCAGCAAGCACGCCGTAGAAAATACTCATGACCATGATTAGGCTTTAAACCCCATTCTAAATTATTCAGTATATATGGATTTGTGAATAAAAAAAATAAATAAAAACTAAAAGAACGAAAACAAAATTAAAAATAAAATTAAAGCACAATGAAAGATAACGAAATCAAACAAAAAAGTTAAACGGGAACGAAAGCAAAAATATAAAAACGAAACCAACGTAAAAAAGCTGTAAAAAGCTTAGTTTTTTAAGAAAACGCAGATTAGTCGAGTTAATTTGGTTTGGTTAGGTTAGGAAAGTTACGTGTAGTGATTTGCAGTTGACTACAAGTTCACACTTTTAACCAGATGAAGGCCTAATTTTTACCAAATTCACCGGGACTAGTACGCGTCTTTCAAATCTGGATCCCGTCACCAGGATACCTCCAACATAGTAAGCCTGGCACTGGATTGAAAGCGTTTTTCAACGCCCATTGCTAAAAATGAATCTTAAACGGTCATGTAAACACGGTGAATACGTTAGTCTTATGATCACTACGTGTTAATTTACTTCAAGTTTTTGCCCCAACAAAATCGCCTTGTATCTCTCAAGGTTGAAGACTCAAAATATACTAAATTCTAGTCTGGTGGAAAAGGCCTAGCCTTTTTTTAACTAGCCAAGTTATTCACAGACGCCAAATAGCTACGAACAATTCTAATTATTATGTCATATGCTACCATTGTAAGCCACACTTTCCCTCATTTACTTTTGATACTTACAACAGTTTGTTTATTTAATAATGGGAGTTGTCCTAAGCTTTCGTCGAACACTCAGCACATGGCACAACTTGAACGAAAACGCCACAAAAAGTAGGAATATGCAATACTGAAAAGGTGAAATGATATGGGCAATAACGGTTCCTTATTTGTAAAAATTTTTATTTGTTTACGTAGATATTTTATTTAAAAATAGGATGTAAAAAGGCGTAATATAATAACCCAAGATCACAATAAATATTGCGTACAACAACAAAATTAAAATCTTAATTTCCTTTCCGTTTTCAACCAACGGAATATAAACACGATTACGGAAACCTTAAAAGGCGAAATTATCTACACGCTGAGCCATTGCCTAACTACGACTACCTAGTTGGCTCTGGCTGAAATCTTTTGAAATTACTAAATGGTTTATTTGAAACAAAAATGAATGACTCAGAACGTTTAATCAAACCTAGGGGATAAGAAAAATATTATGACTTAATGAAGTATTTAGGTTTATGTGTTTATTCTGTTTTCTTCGCATAGTTAAAGAAACGAAAAAGTACAAGTTTTTAGTGTTAACTGTTTACCGATCATGGCGTCTTCTGCTTGGAAGTCTCTGAAAAAAGGTTACGTTTTGTTTAATATTTACTTGACTTTATTACTGCATAAATAATTATTAACATTATGGACGTAACTGTACAAGATCCTGACTTTTGTTCGCAAGATCGGGTTATTTGTTGTTCGCAATTTACTGTTTGCAGCAATTTTAGAAGCCGGATTCAGTCTGCCTTGCATGATGTTGGATTTAGCCGGTTAAATTATGGAAAAAATAATATTAAAAAAATATATCATTAGTGAAATACTAGTTTAAAAGAATCCATGTTGACGCGAGTGATTGTCGCAAAACTTAAATAATTCGAATCCAAATTTTCTACAAAAACATGTGTGTTAGATAAATTCTTATCGAACAATAATAATGGTGCATGCGGAATAAGTATGAAGAAGTGCAATAATGATCAGTGAAAAAATGTGGTTATTAATGTCAAGCGCTTATAAATGCATAGGGACGTGGGAGTGTCCATTCTGCAACTAAGCTTATCCCTTGACTATTCCATCCCTTGTGACAAGGTCGTTTGGGAGAGAAGCAGTGGGTTTCGTTTCCTGGCTCCAGTGCGCCAGTTGAGTCAACATCACCACAATCTTATTTGACTAAAGTAGTGCTTAAATGGCTCAGATTCCCTCTCGTGAACTTGCATTGAGTTATGAGGCGAGATACATGATTTCTACCCTAGTTTCTTCTTCCTCGCTCCAAGGACGATCAACGCTGCTTCTTACGAAGTCATTGCCACATGCGTGGACTAATCGTAGCACGAATTATATTTTTTCACCCATTTATTAGGATGAAACTTATATAATATATTTGTAAAGTGCCCCAAAAAATAGTAAGACCAGTTATTCCACACGGGTGCACAGGTAGCTGCGAGAACTGGGGCGTCAGGTTCGATAGGCTTCTTGGTCCCGGCTGTACATCTCTGGCTTCTTACTGACTCGGATTCAATCCTGGGGAGGGAGGTGTATATGTACGGGTTTTTCTTGGGTTGTTTCCCACCCGTTGCACAAGGGTTTCCTCCGGGTGCTCCGGTTTCTCCTCGTGTGGCAAAAAACTAACTGAAATGATGGTGGTACATTCTGCTTAACATCTGCCGCTTGGGTCTTAAAAAAACTCCAAGCGTACTGGCCGACACCTTAACATATATTCCACCATAATTAGTAGCGACCCAGAACGAGAGATGGAATGTCTGGTAATATTATCATGGACACTCCGGTGAGCCCTCGAGGTTCTCTTTTATGCAGTTCCTGGTGTTGTTATTAAAGTAAAATATGAACTGTGTTTTAGGATGGACGTCTGTGATTCAGCTACAGAAAAGTCATTGCCACTCCAGCATTAATCAACAAGTGACGCAACCTAAGAAACCGCTGCGGTATTTTGGCCAGCCAGCACCATCAACGCACCCGCATTTGTTGCAGACTGGGCAGGTGAGCAATTGTTGAAAAAGTGTAAACTCGTGTGTTTTTCTGATTGCCACAGATTTGGCAATAACCCAAATGAAAAATACCGTTGCCATGATGACCGCTACTGTGGAACACATTATCAACATTACCTTCACAACAACCAAATTCTGCCATTTTACGCACATATCCACAGTAAATATAGTCCTTTATCTAGCAAATTTTCGACCACTGTCTGCCGGTTTCTCGAAGTTAGGTTTCCTGTCTGGTTACATGCTCGATTTACAGTTCGTCCATCGTCAGAACTTGAAAATGCTGCATTCCGTAGCCTCCCATATTCAGAAAGTCGAGCATAGTTTCCAAGCCTACTGTCCACAGGCCGAACCCTTCTCCCAGCTTCCAATTTGCTTGTAGTACGTAGTTTACGCAAATGATGTATCATGTAGGTCACCTGAAGAAAACTATAGACAATAGACAGTGGTCGAAAATTTGCTAGATAGAGGACCATCTTTAATGTGGAAATGTGCATAAAATGGAGGAATTCCGCTCTTTTTCAAGGCAATGTTGACCCAAATGAACTTCTGTATTTTACTTTTAAAGGAAGGAAACTGTTCCCTGTGAAACGTCTCCACATCCAGTGTAATTTGAAATAAAGTGATCTTGGCCGAAGCCCTGTTCATTCGTGGTGAATGTATAGGATGCAACTGTATGGCCGGAAGTCGAGATTAAAATGTGATGTAATATCCAACATTTAGAGTATGAAGCACATTTGGGCCTTTGCCAGTCTCTGAAAATCCGGGAACTGGCATGCTCAGGAATTTTAAAGACATCACAAAGAAAAAAACAACACTATTTCACTACAGGAGAGCAAGTTGTTGAATATAACAAGAATAGTATGAACAATAACTTGTTCTCCTGTTGTGTTACTTTTACTTAGAGGTGCCTTTACCAATATGTGGTGGGCAAAGAGGACAGCCCGTCTAATGGAGACTCGAGGGCCATTATTCCCTACTAAAGACAACTCGCAGGTTAGCTCAGAACACGGGGTTATTCTTGGTCTTCTCAAACATTCTACAAGCACTTAATCTGCAAACATGATGCAGCCCACATACATTGCGTCCAGCCGCTTCTCATGTCCAGAACGAACTACTCCAAGGCGGGAACAACGCTACCGTTTACGATTAATACAATGACGGACAGGTGTCGCTTAAAGATCCCAACAAATACCTTTATACTTGAATATTGTTCTTTGTAGTCTGTAATTTTTTTTTGCAATTCTCACCTTTGATTTTAAAGGTTGTGGGTTCTATTCCCCACTCAGGCAGTCTGACAATGTGAATAGATTTGCATCTGTATGTATTTATCTCACCATAGCTACAGCCTGTTCGCTTGTTTCATGAATAGGTTGGGTCAAAGTGCAGCCCATAAAGCTGCATTGGTCATGTCTGGTACTCTACAGTGGCTGATGCATTGCACACTTCACTGCTTTTATGTAGTTTGTCGAAAAATAATGAATTTGCACAATAGGAAGATTGTTAGGAAAGTAAATAATTCATTACCGATGCTGTTTGCACAATAGGAAGATTGTTAGGAAAGTAAATAATTCATTACCGATGCTGTTTGAGACTGCCTGCTTGCTCACAAATCTGAGCAATATTTCTGAGGATCCAGCTATGCACCCATTTGGCTACAGTAGCAACTTGGTTATTCAAACTGAACACCTTGGTTGTCCGAACTTGGTTTTCTACCCATATTCAAGAAAATGTTGGAAAACTTAGTTTTCAGAGATGGAGGAGATCCTCAAGCCTAAAATTCCAAACAGCAGCTAAGCACAACTTGTATCTTGAGTTTCAAATTGTGTATCAGTGGCGAAGG
>JAHWFP010270183.1:58160-88056 GCA_023313725.1 Lithobius niger | reverse complement strand
CCCCCCCCCCCCCCCGAACCAAAGTTAAGCAAGAAGGAAAACTTACCCTTAATTGATAATTTCTTTATTTTTGCTCTAGGTCAAGCTGCGTGAATGTTATTAGTAGCCGGTTAATCGTAAAATAAACTAAAAATAAATTTAGGAACACCAACATCTGTTTAAGCGTCTGACAGTTCTTGGATAAAGTCCCCTTCCTTACTTGAAACCGTTTCCCCGCTACCTAAGTAACGCATTCCGAGGCACTTGCCAAATCCTTTGTAATCTGCTTACTTTGCTCCTCCCCCAAGCAACCCACTCTTTCGTCAACCTGAACTGTTTCCATCTCACTTCCTTAACCTTCAACCCTCAACCCCTAAAAACCCTCCTTGGGTGGGTATAGCCAGTCGGTCATAATACCACTATATTGGTATTCTTCCTTCATTCCCCGACTTTCTTTGGCAATGCTCTTAAGAAGGTAAAGCAACCAAAAATCAAAGGTTTTTGCGAGGAAGGTTTTTTACGGCAGAAACAAATTAGAAATGAAGATGAAGGCTGTCCAGAAACACATGAAAATTAAAAGTCGAAAACAGCAACACGCAAGTTGGATTAAACAGAACGGAAAGCCAGTCGGCTCAGAAGGGCTGAATAAATAAAGATGTAAACCTATTTATGTTGCCTTTTCGACTTAAATGTCAGACTGCCTGAACGGGGAATCGAAACATTCAAAGTCCGAGGTCCACCCCTGAGCCATACTGACATGGCCTGCAGAAATCTGTATTAGTCACAGTGTAGCGGTCCGGATTGCCACTGCTCCACACATTACAGAGATGTTGAAACAAACCCCAAATCTAGATCTTATCATACATCTGTACCTTCTGCAAAAATAAAAGAGTAAAAAAGTGTGGGGTGAAAAGGTCCAGGAAAAAACGACCTAAGGAAAAAAGGTTTGGGGAGATAAGGTCCGTGGAAAGAAGGTTCGGAAAATAGATCCAGTGGAAAAATGTCCAGAAAAAAAGGGTCTGGACGGTTAAAGTCCATGGAAAAGAGGTCTTGGAAAAAAGTTGCAGGAAAAATAAGTTTTTATTTTTCTTGAACATTAACAAATATTATAAAGAATATGTAAAAACAGTACCCTTCAGAAGCCAGATAAGGCAGTGATGAACACCAAAATGCTTCAGCTTCCGGGGCTCCGCCCTGGACCTCGCTGGGGGAGCTTACTGCGCTCCCCCAGACCCCCTTGCTGGCATTGTTCAGCCCCCTCCAACAATTTTTTCTGGCTGTGCCACTGGTAACTGTTTGGATTTTTTTTCATAATGAACGTTCAAAGTAAGAATCGTTTTGGAATTCTTTACCCTAAAGCCTGTTTTACTTCTGTTTTGACTTTTGAGAGCAGTTTGATCCAAAATCTTCTCGCAGTCGTCTTCACAAACACAAAAGCTTTCTCAAATAAACAAGCATTTTTCTCATAGTTCAAAATATACTTTCGTCATTTTGCATGTGTACTCCGCCTTGATCCCAGTTAGTTAGTTAATCAAGGTTTTACTAGTAACAGCTGTGTATCTATCTACCTCACCTGCACCAAACTGTACCAGCTATTTTACAAATCTGATGAATATTTCCCCGGAACCAATCACTTAGGTGCTACCAGTATTTTTGTTATTCCAATTCCTACAGTTTTAAATTGTCCCCCCCCCCCCTAATTTGGTGCTTGTAATGAATGCTACCAGGTTCGGATTTTACCTTTTGCCACCTATAGGCTCTCCAAACGCTTTCCTCAAGATGCTGCGGCAAACTTTCTCCCTCAGCCCAGGACTCTTTCCTCTATCATCGTCCCCTCCCGCACCCATTCCAATTCTCATCCCTCTTATCATTTTTCACTACTACTTAGAAACAAGAATTTAGTAATAGCAGTAATTCTTCATTTATATCTGCAAGAGTGAGATATCGGAGATGATGGGTGCGTGACTTGGGGCCAACTTACATTCTGATGCATACATTCTAATGAACTTAGGTGCCACTTTGTGACTTTTTTCCCCCTTACTTGCGGGCTAGCAAAAACGGCACTATCACATATCTTATTATTTTTGTGGCGTTGTGCTGCCCCTTAAAAATTACTGCAACCTGGGTTATTTCTGCTGCCCTGGATATTACATTTATTATGTTGTTAAGTTAGTCCATCTTCACTTGCATTCATCCGTTGAGAAATTTTTGCCGAGTGTCAAGATTTTCAGCAATTGAAATTGATGAGACTTTTGTAAGTTTGCTTTTGTCCTGAAAATAAACTGTTCTTCTTTCTAGGTGACTCCCGGGTTAACTAAAGAAGAATTTTGGAGAAGACGGCATCGTTTGATGGAAGCCGTAGCGAAATACACGTCAACCTTTCCTCATGGAATACAAGAACACCTAATTGTCATTCCGTCGGCTTCAAAGCTTTACATGTCTGAGAAAATTCCGTACGTCTTTCATCAGAATACAGAATTTCAGTATATCTCCGGGTTTCAAGAGCCCAGCAGTGCGATTGTTTTACACACACTTGCAGGAAAGTCTCTACCACAGCACAAGACGACAATATTCGTCCCAAAGCACGATTCTCAAACAGAACTATGGGATGGTCCAAGGACTGGGGTTGATGGAGCTGTTGACCTACTTGGTGTTGATGAAGCTTTAAATGTGGATGAATTGGAACCGTTTTTGAACAGCTTCGTCAAAGATAAACGGAATTATGCAATATGGTACGATTATACTAATCCCTGCAACCCAAGCGTTCACAAAACTATGAAGAACTTGGTTACAGCAAGTCAACAGATGTTTGTAGAATCACCTCGCAAGTTGCTCCAAGAATTGCGGGTGACGAAATCGGCTGAGGAAGTGGCACTGATGAAAAAAACGTGTGAAATTGCTTCGTCCGCTTTTGTAGATGTTATGCTTTTCTCTCATCCAGGAATCTCTGAACATTCACTAAATGCTAAAATGGATTTTGAGTGCAGAATTCGAGGTGCTAACTACCTTGCTTATCCACCTGTGGTGGCTGGTGGAAACCGAGCTAACATAATTCACTACATTAACAATAATCAATGCATCGAGGATGAAGAGATGCTCCTCATGGATGCAGGGTGCTATTTTCACGGTTATGCTAGTGATATAACCAGAACGTGGCCCGTGAATGGTAGTTACAGTGAAGCACAGAAAACTTTGTATGAAATTGTGCTCGAAATTCAATTGGCATTACTACAGCTTTGTAACCAGCGGGTATCTCTAGACACATTGTTTGCTACGTCTTGTCAACTTTTAGGAAAGAGACTTCAGGAAATAGGAATTATTCCAAAGAGTTACTCAAGTCCACAACAAATTACCCAGGTACCATTAAAATTATGGTGGGCTTAAAAAGCTAACACAACATTAAGAAATTAAGAACTTAGGTTTTCTGGCCTACCACTTTTAGACATTCAAAATTATCTGCTCTATACCACTTTTAGAAATTCAAAATTATCTGGCCTTTACCTCTTTTAGAAATTCAAAAGTTACTACGCTTAAAATAAAAAAAAATTCGGCCAAATCACAGTAAACTTAAAATGGGACTTTTCCCTCACCATTACTTAGCATTCACAACTGACAATGTTTAAATCTTGCTCGTGATTCAAACTTTTTTCTTCTTTCCTGCTAGCATTTTTTATTTGGTTCCTAGATTTGTTTAGGCATTGCATGTTTTTGTAGTGTTATAACAATGACTAGTTGCAAGGTTTTTTTTTTAAACGTAGTAGCAACATCCCGTATCTATGCATCATATTACGGTATTATGTCATGAAAGTAGTGAAATACTGTATCACTGCTACAAAGTGTTAAGTAGGGACGTGGAAAAATTCATTACAACGCACAATCTCATACAACAGAAATATCGAACTATTTCTGTGCAAATTTTCGACAGTGTTGGAAAAAGTATAAGAAACTTCTTCAGTGGGCAATAAAAAAAACATTTTCAAGGTTCACACGTTCAAACTGCCGCCTTTGTAGCCTCCTGTATTTGTCAGCATGTACTATCCATCTAGCTGATAGTTTGTCCGACAGATCACTCAACTAAATAAATACTGAATCGCTGGCGTTGATGGTGGGTGGATATTCATCAAAATGCTGCCTTCACGTTCATACCCTAAAATAGCCATGGACCCCAGGTATTGCAGATATATTTCCTTCTTGGTGTTTGATCGGATGAGGGTTCTAGAACATTCCCAATCAATTCTGTGTTATGTGTCAATGTGGTGGACTGTGACGCCATATTCATTGTCACCTTTCCTAGTGTCAGCCATGTGCTGTTGTATACGATTCTTCACACGATTCTCGTCTCTCCAATGTAGATGGCGTTAGTCCCCTCACTGTACACTCCTTCACTCACATTACCAATACTGCTCAGGGCTATATCTTCGGTTCTCCTAACCTCGGTCCTTCCACACGTCGTCTTGACTACTCTCTTGCTATTCATCAATTTCTTTATAATACCAACCTCATTCCAAAAAAAGTGGTAAAGCCTTGCTTCCCGGGTAAGTAACACCTATCCTCTCCGAAACACTTTCCACTTTCTCACACTCCTCCAGTTTGTTACTCTTCTGTATTCTTCAAGTTTCTAAATTCCTCACAGTGGTTACCTCTTTAATCAAACATTATTGGGGGGGGGGAGGCTAGCCCAACTTAATAAATCTACCCTTCTACCCTTCTCAGCGACCAGATGTATCTTCGCTTTCCTCCAGAACATACAGTTCCTTGCAATACGAATGAACTCATTCCTAGCCACCGAGGGAATTCTTGAGTTCCTGAATGGGTGGAAGAGTGACCTGTAGTTTACGAGTGAAGAAAAGATCTCTTTCCTGGATGTGCAGCTCCATAGAAAAGAGCAGATGGTGTTTCTTCTTCGAAAGACAGAGCGAGAAGCTGCAAAGGGTCCTTAACAATCAGGCCTTTGCCACTTAGTTTCGAAATGAGGATGGTATTATGAAGAAATGAATGGCAAGTAGGTAGTCAAGAAGATGTGTGGAAGGACTGAGATTTGTAGAACCGATGATATACCCCAGAGCAGTATCGTTAACGTGAGTGAAGAAGTCTACAGTGTACATGAGGGAACTGCGACGCCATCCACATTGGAGAGACGAGGATTGGTGTGAAAAGTCGCATACAACAGCATATGGCTGACACTAGGAAAGGTGACATTGAAAATGGCGTTGCAGTCCACCACATTGACACACAAACCTGAATTGATTGGGAGCATTCGAGGACTCTCGTGCGATCAAACAAAGAACGATAAACATCTGCGATGCCTTGAGTCCATGGCTACTGTAGGGCATGAAAGTGCAGACAGAATCTTGATGAATATCCAACCACTATCGACGCCAGCGATTCAGCATTTAGTTCGGAGTGATGCAAACGCGGCAAAGTTTGAAAGTCCGTAACAAGTGAGCATGACGTAGACCAAGGTTGACTCTTTTTTTATTTCCTGAAGACGGTAGGAATGAAATTTTGTATATTTTCCCAAAACTGTAGAATATTTGCACTGAAATATTTTATTTTTGATTTTTTTCATGAAGTACTTCCATGAACTCTCAAGGTTACCGATGCCATTATGGTGTATTTAAGCGCAGGTGCACACGTGCGTTTTTTTGGACGCGCGTCGACACCGCTACGGTGACGCAGCCAATCAATGCACACGTGCGTTTTATTAACATACGTTGACACTGCGGTGCCGCTGCGGTGATGTATGTACGCGTTCGGTTCCCTAACCTCGTGTACAAACAATTATAGTTTGAAACCAATGAGACGATATTGCTTTTTTCGCCTACCTCGTGAACAAAAAATATATTTTCAAACCAATGCGACAATTTTGGTACATTGATGTACTAATTTAAGACGTACCAGGGGAATATGTTATATATCCTTTGCAGATTAACTAAAAAATTCGGATAAGTTCTTTAACCCTATATACGCGTTGCGCCCGAAATCGGGCGTGCAGTATTGTTGCAGAACGCGCGTTGAGCCCGATATCGGGCTGCTGATGACGTCTGAACAAGGCAGCTCGTGATTTGCTAGTACTGCTTCTTAACGTGAAATAAACAAAGGAATTGGACAATGGACTAACACCTAACAAATCAGCATTAGATAACATCAATAAGACGAACCAATCCCGTCGTATTATTTCATTTTTCGCGCCGTACTCTCATTCTCAAGGGGCAGCAATTTGCAAGCCATTCAAGATGGCCGCCCGTTGTACGCGTTATCGTCTAAGAGAAATGCGCCCAAGCGATGTGGATTATTACGTATGGGCTGACGATTCAAACAGTATAAAAGGATTAAGTGATAACAGCTGTAACAAAAAAACCATTGTTGGACTGGCTCAGCAAAAGTGAATTGTAATACGGAACTGTAGTGTTAGACCATGCAGTAGGAGGCTGTCCAAAACAGCGGCGGCGGAGAAGCGCTCGCCCTCCCGTCTTACAACAATCGTACGTGGAAGTAGAAGTACATTCATGCCGGCTTCCGCTAAACTAGTGACTGATGGATTTGTTTGCAAGCTACAACAATGACAAGGTAAAGAGAAAATATTTTTATATTTCTTATTTAGGCTGTTGATATGTCGCACTTTGTTTAAATGTTAGGATTATTTACAACAGCGTACAGCGTTCATCTCTCCCGTACGAGTATTGTTGGGAAGCCAACATCACTGATATTGTTGTCACAAAATAAATGCGCGCAGCAGGGTAGAGCACGTGGTAAAAAATCAGCGTATATAGGGTTAATTACTTCCCAATGAGTCTTCAATCATTTCTGCAGCAACATTTCATATTTCAGGATTGTTCTTTACTCCCCTATAGACAATTCCATGTCTATTTCTTCGAAATTGGACGCAATTTTCGGTAACGCTTTTGCGGTAAACGACGGACGTGTGCACTGCTCAAGTCACCCAAGGTACTCAGAGACGTAAATGCGCTTTTTTTAACGCTGCGTTGACGGGGGGAATTGCAGAGCAAAACGACCGCACGAGCGGCGGGTGGTAACGCAACGTCGACACAGGAACGTGTGCAGTGCCCAACAGACGGCACGTAAACCAAACCGCAAATGCGGTACCGCATGTGTGCACCGGTACTAAGTATGGGTGGTAAGATACAACCATTTTTTTTCCCCAATGTTTTGTGGGGCTGAGCCATTGTTGAGCTCAGTACGAGGAAAGTAGGTAATAACCTATTTGTCAACCAGTCACTACATTCACCGTCATTGTTATTGCAACATCATCCTGGTTCGCTGGAAGGGAAAATCTGCATTAGGATTTTCTTCTTTCGTGCTGATAAGTTCGTTACAATTGAGTATGTTGCATGCAAGTGTTTGTCGTATGGCTGAAATGTAGTTACTGTAGGCCTACTAAAAATGTAAATTTGTATAAGCAGGGGTGGCCTATTCCCCGTTTTCCCTGAGTCTGATAAGTGATAACTATTTTTGGTAAATAGCTCTCACCCCACCCGATGTTGGTTGCCTATGCCTCCTAACCAATGGGCCCCTCTTCCACCTCTTTAGTTTCTCTCCAGGCTCCACCGCAGTTCTTTCGGGTTGCCCCACCCCTGCCTTCACCCGAAGGGGAGTGGTGTATTGCATTCCGTGTAGGACTTGTGGAAACGATTACATTGGAGAGACCAAGCGCAAACTCCTGGCGCGGATCAAGGAACACCAAGGGGACGTCAGGAAGATAAAATCCAACAACGGAATT
This sequence comes from Lithobius niger, assembly GCA_023313725.1. Classification (NCBI taxonomy): domain Eukaryota; kingdom Metazoa; phylum Arthropoda; class Chilopoda; order Lithobiomorpha; family Lithobiidae; genus Lithobius; species Lithobius niger. The sequence continues at coordinate 80,336 of JAHWFP010270183.1, read as the reverse complement.
GCCATGCAAACCAAGGCACGGCATCAATTGGGATGCTGCTACAGTTCTCCTTAAATCCAACTCGTTCAGTGAGGCCCATCTCACAGGACTCGAATCCCTTGCCATCAAGCATTTTAAAGCACAGAGGGTCCAACTCATGGTCATCTCCAGCCCTGCTTATGGGGACTAGACATCCGCTGCGACTTCAACTGCCTAAGGGAGAAACTACTCAACTACCATATACAAATTAGTAGTGCGAGAGGCGATGCAGCTTTTTTAAGTAGGACTGACACTGAGTGATGTGATTTTCGATCTGTGAATAGTTTTTGCACTTCTGTTGAAGGTGGTTGGAACAGCAAAGTGTATTTGACATCCCTTAACACAGATTTTACCACCAAAAATTCAAGAGGAATCAGCAGATTTCTGGCATTTTCGAGTTTGTGTTGTTTTTCCCTGCTTGCAAAGTTATTACTTCGATAAAGCTCATTCTCAAACAGTGAATGCCTATCATCACTCACACATTTTCGATTGTGCTTTGTAAGGAGGTGTTCAACATTTCAACGAACTTCTTCAGGCATCATGCTGACTTATCTTTTTAGAATTACATAGACGTTGTCGCAGTTCACGCCACAATTCAAATTTGGATGACATAGCCTCCCATACTTGTCAGCCTTTCTCATCTGTCCATCAGTCGATCATTTAGGTCGTCCCTTGTGGTGTACTGGATGGTGGGGTTTGAAGGTGCCTGGATGTTCATCAAACTCACTTCATTTTTAATATGGGCCGGAATGGCATGAGACTCCAGGCCCCTCAGATGCTCGTCCTTCCTGGAACAAATAATGGGTGAGGTATAGAGCGATGGAAGGATGAGAAAGAAAAGCCTGATGGTGATTGGGGTGCAAAAGAAAAAAAAACTGAGGTGTGGGGTGAACTTACCTGGGGGTAGTGAGCGAATGCCTACGGAAGATCCTGAAGCAGAAGAGAGTTGAAACTTTTATTCTAGTACTGTCGAGGACTGAAGTCCAGGCTCCTCGGGAATACTGGCAAAAATGACAGTAGCAGAGAGCCGGAGAGGACACTTGAAAAATCATGAAAATCATGAACTGGTGGGAGTCTATTGCGTACCATGGGAGGATTGGGACACCATGTGTATTGGAGAGACAAGAAAGGGAGTACAGAACAGCATATGGCCGACACGGGGAATAAAAATGGAAGACAATTGCGTGGCAGTCCATCACATGAGCACACATCAGATAAACTGGGAAGGCACTAAAACACTAATTGTGTCTAATACCAGGAATGACAAGCATGTGAGGGGCCTGGAGTCTCTTGCTATCCAGGCCCATCTTTAAAATGAAGTGAGTTTGATGAGCATCCAGTCATCTTCAAACCCCGCCATTCAGTACATCACAAGAGACGACCCGAACGATCAACTGAAGGACAGATGTAGAAAGGCTAACAAGTACGGGAGGCTACTTCCTCCAAATTTGAATCGTGGCACGATCTGCGACAGCGGCGATGTAATTCCAAAAAGATAGGTCAGCATGATGCCTAAAGAAGATTGTTGAAGTGTTGAACACCTCTTTACAAACAACAGTTGTCAGCGCCGATAAGCATTCATTGTTTGAGAATGAGCATTAACGAAGAAATGGGTATTAATCTTAACGTGAACTCTTAAAGTAAAGTGCAACGTTTTCGTAATTTTAAGAAGGGAATATAACTTGTAGGAAAGTGATCATAACTTCTCACCCACTTGAAATACGGGAATGAAATTGTGTCCTTTTTTCCTTAATGATCTAGCCTTTATGTCACATTTTTTAATTTTACTGTAATTGCCTGGACGTTTTCAATCTGACCTGTAGAAGAGCTGTAAACAATAATACAGTGGACACATTTGGGCACACCCATCCAAAAGGGTTAATTTTATCAATTAAAAAAAAACCTTGGCCAAAGCCTGAAAAAAGCCGCTTGGCCTACATAAAAGGTATAGTAAATGAAAATGAAATCATAAAAAAATAGGTCCATTTGCCATAGGGAGACAAGACAATGGCACTCAGGACGATGCTACGAACATGACCACCTGCAACTTGACATCTTTATATCGCTCGTCAATTTGTTCGATAATTTGATTCGTTAGGCGCTAATGACCAAGCTGTCGACGCACCATTAAACCTCACTCGCCCCCCACCCTCAATAAGTCGGAAAAAATATAAGATGATTGAGGAACATTTTTATCACAATACAGTATTATCGAATTGTCTACCCTCCATAGTGTTACGACGATGATTCTGGCAGTTTCTTTAATTTGACCCTTTATCCAATTGTAATATGTTTCGGCAATTCGAGCCCTACAAAGTTGTTGTTCTGCATAAATCTTTGGAAATACCTACTCAGCAACATGGCGCATTAATTCTTCATACCAGCATCGATGGAGCTGAATAAGTTCTCAAGCACATATACTTTGGCATCAGTTTCGTGTTAAACTTGTGGTATGGTTTTTGGGAGTTACTTTGTATGTCGATAGTTAACTGATATGGTACATTGGGTGCTGCAGAAAACTTCCACTCACTTTTGTTTCATTGCAGCGATTCTGCCATGAAATCATAAAAAAAAAGTATTTGGATTGTTTGTAGTTACGAAGACAAGTTTTTTTTTTTGCTTTCCTAAATTTAGGCTGCTCAACAGTTTTGTCCACACCATGTTGGTCATTATTTAGGAATGGACGTTCACGACACAGCACTGATTTCAAGAAATATGCCCCTTCAGCCGGGTATGGTCATTACAGTCGAACCTGGTAAGTATGACGTACGATATACTAAAGATTTCCTTCAGTCGCTGCAGAAGAGCGGTGAAAGTAGCAGAAATTAAAAACTAGAACTGAAAACTTTGTGCAAGTTGTAAAGTGTTAGATAGGTTTAGGAGAGTTTGGGACTGGAGGAACCTCCCACATAAACAAGTCAGGGAGAAAGTTTTCCAAAATTGTAAAGGGTTAGATTGGTTTAGGAGAGAGCGGGACTAGAAGAACCGCCCACAAAACAAGGTCGGGGAGGAATTTGTCCAAAATTGTAAAGGGTTGGATAGCTTTAGGAGAGTCCAGGACTAGATGAACTTCCCACGCAAATAAATCTGGGAGGAATTTGTCCAAAATTGTAAAGAGTTGGATAGCTTTAGGAGAGTCCGAGACTAGACGAACTTCTCACTTAAACAAGTCAGAGGGGAATTTGTCCAAAATTGTAAAGGGTTGGATAGCTTTAGAAAGAGTCCTGGACTAGACGAACTTCCCACATAAACCAGTCAGGGAGAAATTTATCCAAAATTGTAAACGGTTGGCTAGGTTTCGGGGAGTATAGGACTACAGGAACCTCCAATACGGGAGAGAATGTGGGGAGGATTCATACTTTGGAATGAGAAGCAGGAAGAATTTGTTTACATGAAATCCAAAAGTGCAGCTGGGACAAATTTCAACTAACAATATTGCATACAATGTTATTGCAGCACTACGAGTGAGCACATTTTTCTTCTTCAGGCAAAGTTACATATTGTCAGGCTCTATTTACACAAGAGTGCGTTAAAGCATCCAAATTCAAACTCTTGCACTGATCTCTCTATGCAACTATTAGGGATCACTGTCTAGGTCCACTGCTTCCCGAGCTGTTCAGCGAAGCTTTGGGTCCAGAGAGCTATCGCTGCTTCTGTGACCTATAGAGATCAGTTGAGGGGAGCACGCAGTTTAAATTTGGACAATTCAACTTGCACTCGTGTAAATAGAGCCCGACAATACATTGCGTTGCCTGAAGAAGACAAACATGCTCATAGTGCAACAATAACATTGTGGACTTTGTTGAAAATTCGCACTAGCAGCAGCAGAGTTACCTTTTGGATTTCATGTAAGCAACTTTTTCCTTCAGGGAGATTCCCTGATTACGTTCTCCACAGCCGGGGGTGCACATCGAAAGGCTACAAACACTTGACGGTCCGACGAAGGAGGAACAACCCATGACCGACCAAAAGAACCACCAAACAATGATGAAACTTTCAATGGAGCACACAGAGCTTTTGGTTTCTTTTTCCATTTGGGAATAAATTGTTATTATTAAGTTTACCCACGTTGCTGCCAGCCATTATGTTCTTACCACCATCAGGTTGTGGCTTAGGAAGGTTTTATTATGGCACTAGTCGCAGGCCGAATGAATTCATATTTGGGGAAGTCGGAGGTGAATGTCCATAATGCGACCAAAGCGCTCACCTCGTGTGCCCTCACCTCTGGTGGGAGGTTTCAAGAGTTGGCACAATTTCAAACGCTTCTCATTTAATGATGCCGCAATTCATGACGTGATTGCAACGGGAGAGATGGGAGGGAATTGGAGAAACTGAGGAGTAAGATTCGGCCCCAATGCGGTTCGTCAATTGTACGTAGTGCCTGAACATGTATTAAATGTTAACGACAGCGTACCTTGTACGTCGGGGAAAGTCGTTATACATCAAATTAACATACTCTGCTTCTGTTGTGCAGTCTCTAATGTGAAGCTGGAGCTTCACTTGCTGGAAAAGTGAGCACAAACTTACGTTGCGCCCTCATGATTGGCAGCACTGCCCAAAAAGAATTTTCAGACGTCCGATACGCAAGTCTCCAACTGTCGAGCTGGATCTTGCTGACACTTGGACACCTCCCTGTTCATCAGTGGTGGAACAAAAAATGGAAGGAACTCAAGAGGAATGTGGGACTTCAAATTCAGAGACGACGTTAATAATTCGTTGAAACGTTTACCACAGCAAAGTTGCCCTCAAAACTCCCACAACAGGATGGAAACCCGGAGCATTTTGTGTCGTTGCTACACCATGAATGTCAGGCAAAGACTTAAAGTCAGAAGGGCCACGTAATCACCCTGTGCCCTGTATCGAGACCCAGGGTCCTCTTCCACCAAAGAAGGCACAACCATTGCAACGATGGAAACAGGTTAAAAAGAGGGAATTAGAGAATACTTTCCTACATAAGGAGGGGGGAGCAAGGGATGAACTCGAGGAGTTGGAATAAGGCATTGAGCACGTTCACAACTCTTCGGGGTTCACCACTGGTTTGAAACAAATGGTATGGACAAATTGCAGAGAATCTGTAGTAAACACGGCAACGCATGTCAAGTTATCATTGAAAAGGATTAGGGTGCCTTCCCGTAAAGTGTAGCCAACTCGCCCAGTAGGACTTCAGTGGCCATGGCAATGAGAAACAGTGTCCAGTCGGAAAAAAAAAAAACCGCAAAGCCTTTGGGCTGAAAGGTGGGAAGAATCCATTCTAGATAGTTGAAAGTTTCCCAACTTGTTGCATGAAGATGAAGCCTGCCCCCCCCCCCCCCCCCCCCCTAATGGCGAGGGGTGCAAATAGTGGAGCCCGAAAATCTGCTTTCCTTTTCAGTTGGAATGCCCACGCATCGCAGTTGTCGTATAACGACCGGAGGCATAACCTGCCAAAGGCTGAATGTGCAGATCAGTTGGTTTATTAACTAAGTACATCAGGGTACACAATAGTGTTGGGCGATGCAGTCTTAAAATACTGGTACTAAATGAACTATTGTTTTAAAATTATAACAATAGTTCATTTAGTCCTTGTGTTGTAGGGTTCAAAGCAGTGCAACAATCCGTTAAAGATCAACAATGGTAAAAGTGGAGCGAAATTTGCACAAATTTGATGTACAACCAATACTGCACTGTGATACCACAAACCCAGTGCAGAGGTACCAGCACCGGATGAAATTTCTAGTACCGCCCAACACTAGTACACAGTATATTTCTATCATACCCCGATTTATTTGGCCATTCCAACACACATTCGGTGCAATTGTTTCTAGCAAAGCTGTTGTTCTGGACCACAAAAGTAACCTTTGAAGCCATATCTAGGACTACATCCACTCTACGTCTCTCAAAATTATGCATTTCAACCTCATGGCTAGCGCATGTGCAGTTCTGCACCTAAGAGGCCAGCAACCCTAGTAACTAAAGCACTTTGCCACTGTCAGGGTTGGGTGTCACTCTTGGTTAAAAAGGAGGAAAGCAAGCAGATTTGTACATTTTCTAGGGTTTTTAATGCAATTTTTGGATTTTTAATGCAATTTTTGGAGGTTTGTAAAACTCAAAAACGAAGTAGGCTTTCCTTTAAAAAAAAAATTAACCTGGCAAATGGACATTGCACTGGCCCCACAATTATGCATTGTTCTCACTTGCAACTAACACGTAATGCCAACTGTTTTGAACTATTTATATTCTCCGAGAATTGCTTCTAATGTAGAGATTGACGCCCGTAGCAAAAGTAGAAGTGAGAAACCAAGCAGATTTTTATTTTAGCTTTAGCAGGGGTTGGCTGTTATCGATACAACCCGTTAGAATATTTCGCATGGCAATTAGGATCAGACACACATGTATGACCTTTTTATTGTAATGTCACGCTGTAATGCTAATTCCTGGCCAGGTGACATTTACATTATTTAAATATCTTAATGCGTGCAACCCTATTTCCGTATTATTTATGTCTAGTTGGTAATAAATTAAGACTACCAACCTGATATATTGTAACCCTTTCCTTCAAAAGCAATTTTAATTTCGTACTGAATGGAATACAGTATTTGTAGTAACCTCTATTTTCAGGTATCTACATCAATGAAAATAACTTATCTGTACCTGCAATATTTCGAGGAATAGGAATACGGATAGAAGACAATGTCCTCATTACAGAAACTGGATGCGTAGTGCTAACTGCCACATGCCCCAAGGAAGTAAGAGAAATTGAAGCCATTTTAGCATTGAGAGGAGCCCAAAACTATACATTTCAAAAGTAGACATAATAGTCTGCTACAGTCTTTGTTAACATTTTTGAAGAGTTAATTTATTGTTTGTACACTTTTAAATGTTAAATATTTGTATCATTTGGTAACACAGTGTTAAAAGATGTATAAAAATATTCTACTTTCGACTTGTACATAACCACAAAATTGTTACGTCTGAAATGACTTGTACAAAAATAAATCTTTAGGTGAAAAAAAATGAATACAAATAGTTCGTTGTAATTCCACCATAATTGTGGCATCCTTTTATCAAAGATGTACCAGCATTACCACTCCAATTAAACCGGGAATTACCCAGTCAAACAAGCTGTACAATGACCCACTTCTTGATCCTTATCCGCTTTGATTCCTTGACGTACTGCAGTTTGGAGCCCTTCTACTGTTAAATACATCAACGAATTGGCACCTTGCAAAGAAAAAAAAAACACAATTAGTACAAAAAAAAACAACTCGTTCAACTTCAAGTATGGTCTACAAGCAAATTCATGCTCGACACGAATTTTTATCAGTTATCGGAAAATGAATAAATACACGACACCACGTAGAAGAAGATGGTAAATAATATACTGTTATCCTTCATCAAAGAAAAAAAAACGACTAGAAGATCTCATTAATGGCTGTTAGGTTGAAAGTGCCGCTTCACTGCAACAAATAAATATAGATGCAAACCGACTTGCGCTGCGTCTTGGACTAAAATGTCAAGACTACCCGAGTGGGGAATTGAACCCACGTTCAAAGGAGGCACCATTTAACTTGCACATATACAACATTTAACACGCATTGCAAAGGGTCCCGCAGGTTTTGCAGGGAACGCAGTACAACAACCCTTTCATAGAGAAATAGCATGGAGTGGGTTCGGAAGGAGGAGGGCAGTGGAACTCGCACGACTACAGCTTCTTCCAAAACACCACACATGTGCAAAGAAAAAGTCCGCTGCTGCACACAATTTGGTACTGCCAAAACACAGTACACATGTTGGTCATGTTGGAAGAACCTCCTAATGGCTTCTTTGATCTGGGTAGGGTAGCAGAGGGGAGGGGGAATCGAGGGGCAACTGGGAAGTTGGGGGAGTTGGGAGAATATTGGAGTCTGGTGGTTTGCCGAATGCCTGTTGAAACGTTTCACGTTCTTCATGACACGGCGGACATTGTCGCATCTTCCGGGCAGGTAAGTCGTCACTGCAGATGGGATATCTGGGCAACATAAATAGATTTGCAATCATATTTATTTAAAATTTCGAGTCCAGTGGACATTGTCGCGTCTTCCGGGAAGTTAAGTGATCACTTCAGATGGGGTGTTGAGATAACGTTAATAGGTTTGCAATTGTATTTATTTGAAACTTCGTGCCCAATTGGATTTCGTCCCGTTTAAGCTTTGATGTTACCACTGATCTTTACAAATAACTGAGTTCAGCTGTTCACTGTCAGTAGAGTTTGGAGGAAAGGCCAGGCTGCACCAGTTGTACATTGTGTGAATAGGAGGGGCTACAGATGTTCATAAGAGGTGCTCTGAAAATGTCTGATGGCAAGTGACTTCCTTCCACGGAGATGCAAATCACTATGTGGTTTGGAATTCGGGTGAAAGGAAGTTTCGTTCCACCCTATGACATGCTCATTTGCTCTTGGGTGCATGGCGATTCCATTCGTGGTTTGTCTTTCCCTCACGTCTACCTGGTGTTTCTGGATACGAACTTGGAGTTGACGTTGAGTCTTCCCTCAGGTTTTGCAGGGAACGCAGTACTTCAACCCTTTAAGAAAGGGTGGGGTGGAGGGTACGTGAAACTCTCAAGACTAATGGTTTCTTTGCTCTGGGTAGGGTAATGGTGGGAGTCTGCGGATCCTTCGGTTTCCTCAGTAGTTTTTTCAGATGCTATTGGGAACACTTTGCGTTGTTCTTGCGCAAGATGCGGTGGATATTGTCGCATCTTCCGGGTAGGTAAGTGATCACTGCAGATGAGGTGTCGAAGATATTTTTAGGAGTTTGATGGGCTCGAGACAAACTGTGCGACAGCAAGTTCAGACTCCCCTAAACATGTACAGAACAAGTCGATTCACTATACAGAAGTTCAGTGCCAACATCCTCTCTGATGATGAAGCAGCAAAGAATGTGATTGTAGGCAGCAATCATAATTAAGGGTTGGCAATTAGCAGTCATGTATATGGGTCACACATTTATTCTGCAAGGACTGCCCTGAGCATGGCAACCTTCCCAAAGTTTTAGAATTTTTAAGATATGCAGTTAGAATTCTAGAATCCTCCTGACCAGCTACTGTCAGGGTCTCGAAATATCGTCACCAATGCTGGTATGAATGTGTGAAAAGGAGAACAAGGCGATAAAAGGGCCGTGTCCATCACTGGAGGTCCCGTCACGGAAATATCGGAGACTCAAGATAATGTACGAGCCTGTCTGCCCCTTTTCAGTTTCTGGTACCAGTGGAAGAGCTTCTCTCCAGCCCTCCATTGTTACTAGATGTGCAACTGTAAAACACTCAAAGCCTCCATTGTTACTACATACAACATTGAAAGAACTCCACTGAATAAAGTGTGAAACGCAACAGCATCCTGCTGCAACAACTGTGCCGAATGTCCATTGAATAAAGTGCCAAATGCAACAGCGTCCTTCTGCAACAACACCTGTGCAGAGTGTGTTTGTAAGCAACAACATCCAGCCATTTGGTTCCCTGAAATGTGGTGCCAGCCCTGCAGTATAACCCTGCTGCTTTCTCTCCACCAGATGACAAACGCAGGAAAAAATCCCAGTTCAAGATCAGAACGTCAGTACTAGTAGTTTTCATACCACTGATAGGACTTTGGCCTTTGGTCTCAAAGGTGAGGGTTCAATTCCAGCTCAGGCAGTCTGACATTTAAGTCCAAAAGGTAACAGAAAATGGTTTGCATCAGTATTTATTTACTGGTTTCACTATTTCACACTTTATTGTGTTCTTTTCTGTTCGCTTGGTGTGTGGCACGCAAACAAGTGTCCCTCCAGTGTCGATTGAAAAATGCTTGCATAAGTGTCCATGCGTGCATGTGAAATGCTGCCTATGGCAGTTTCCTTTTGGCCGTGTCGGTATGGCTTAGTGGTAGGACTTCGGCCTCTGGTTTCTAAGGTCGAGGGTTCAATTCCTGCTCAGTCAGGCTAACATTTTAAGTCCAAAAGGCAACAGAAATAGGTTTGCATCTGTTATAATTTATCCCTTATTGAGCAGATTTGACTTTCCTTCCTGTTTATTCCTCGTTTCACACTTTATTGTGTGTTCCTTTCTGTTCACTTGGTGTGTGACGTACAAACAAGCATCCATCCAGTAGCGATTAGAAAGTGTTTGCTTGTATGTATATGTGTGCGTGTTAAGGCCGTTTCCTTTAGGCCGTGTCAGTATGGCTTAGTGGTAGAACTTCGGCCTTTGTTTTCAATTCATGCTCAGGTAGTCTTACATTTAACTCAAAAGGCAACGGAAATAGGTTTGCATCTGTATTTTTTTTATCCCTTATCGAACCGATTTGGCTTTCCGTCCTGATTTCACGCTTTTTATGTTCATTTGGTATTTGACTTGCAAACAAGTGTCCCTGCAGTGATGTGCCTGTTAAATGCTGCCTATGGCCGTTTCCTTTTGGCCGCATCAGTATGGCGGCTTAAAGGTAAAACTTCGGCCTTTGGGCTCAGTGGTCAAGGGTTGACTTCCCGCTCGGGCAATCTGACGTTTAAATCCAAAAGTAAACGAAAATAGGTTTACATAGTATTTATTTATACCACTGGGGGACTGGATCTGTTCACATGGCTCTCTGGAGTTTGAAAATAATGGCAGACCGTCAACCCTCTACCAACGTCTTTAAAACTTGTGTGTGGTTGCTAGATTCGCCGATCCCCTCAACCCTAAATGAAATGACTCCTAGTCATCATTGTTTTTCCATCAGTCCCAACTGTTACAGCCTTGCAGCCTTCCATACGCCTACATCACAAGTGGTGATCACTATTTGTGGATTAACTACTTCTTGCAGATCTGGAGTAACTGCCAGAAACCTGGGCATTGGCACCGAGCAATTCCGTCCATCAGGTGGAATGACACACCTCGAAACTAGGGAGCCGCCAAAACTTGACCCAATTCAAGCTTGACGGAGAAATTAGCCTACCCTAATATCTTCCTTGATAGTTTTGAATACCAAAAAATCAGTTGACTCAGTAGTTTTACTTTGGTTAAAGTCCATAACAAATACTCACAGTTTGATCACGCAAAACTAAAAGCCAAAGGTTTTCAAAGGTTCACAAGTTTTGAGGTGAAAACTTTGAAAACCTTTGACTTCTGGTTCTGCGTGATCGAACTGTATTTGTTAAGTTATACGATGATAAGGGATAACTAACTGCTTTAAGTTTGGTTACAAATACTTAAAATACTTACCGATCATTTTCGCCAGATCATCTGAATTAAGCTTATTGGCAATTAATTCATCTTTTGTTGGAATATTAATTCCCATACGACATGGTGAGATCAATGGAGGTGAAGCAATTCGGACATGAACCTGTTTATAAAAAGAAACACCATTTAAAGCCTACGTAAATTTTACCAAGTCTCATTATATCGTCATCGCTCACAGTAGAGGAAGTATGATATGGAGCAGTTTTATGTAGAAAGCGTGCACGTGCTCACTGACATGTGCCTTGCTGTGCTAGCTCTTTCTGCAGGATCCATAAGCAGACGCTAATCTAATATTTACAGGCAAAGTAAATATATACGCATTTTCAAATTTTGATTAGTTTGCGCCACATTTTTCTTCTAACCTGTAAACAGCTTTGCCAAGTTGCTTAGTATATACTTTCAGGTCTGTGTTACACGTGCTTTTAATGTGACTTCGCACCATCCTCAACTAGACCGATGAAGACTTTTAAACGACGAAAAAAATTAGCTTTAGTTGGTAACAGCTTAGTTTTTACATGGTATGCAAATCTGCTGGATCGGTACTGGCCCACAAGTTTTTTTTGGCATTGCAAAATACATCTGTCGCCCTTTCATAATCATTTGATCATTTATACTGTTCATCCGTTTTGAACATTCAAATCGATGTTAACAAAATTAAATCTATTGGTAGGCAGATCAGCAACTGGGCAGTGTGAATAAAAACTAGCAATTTTCCTAGCCCTCTGGGCCCTAAGGTTTTCTTTTAACTCAAACGTATATAATGTAAAGCCGATATATCGGCTTCTAGGGCCCAGAGGGTTAATATAGTAAATGCTGCTAATTGTGTAAATAAAAGTAACTTAAAGCTAGAGCTAAGTTCAAGTTCTAAAAGTAAAAGCTTTTGCTGGAGATTTCTAGATAATTCTAGTTGTTCTAACATTTCCTTTTAAACATGCGAGTAAAAAGTGGCTAAAGCTTAATGTTTTAAGCAAAAGCTAGCAACATTTTAAGTTAGATCTGGGGCTGGCTCGTACACGATAGCTGTGAAGATTGATTATGAACAATCCAATATACACTTGTTTCATCTAGTTTTCATCTAACTCTCATTTAGTTTTGCTAGCATTACAAGTGTCGTGCATAGTACTAGCATGCCAACATATGGTATAGCGTGTTCATAATGCGTCTTTTAAAAGTTCGTCCCCAACGATCAATAAATATTCCGTTATTATAATGTTGGCGGCACCATTTAGTCAGCCATAAGAGTACCTGTGTTTGAACAAGTATAACTGAGGGAATAAACCCACCCTACCCCCCACTTAAAAAGGCGCAATTTTGTCCTTAGAATACATACACAATTAATTTGTGCAATTACTGTGTGCCCAAGGTGAAATTCCTGACTACAGTTTTAAAGAGTCTCCTATCTGCCAATATACCCAATGATTTGTGATCCTTGGAGTCTTGTTGCCACGCACGTGTGGAACGGGTCACCATAAAAACTATCCAGGTGCACTAGGAGGTGGCTACGATGTGGAGAGGACGGGTGGCAACCCTCTCCAATGTCGGTCGCCACTCACCATTTGGCGAATGAAAATCAACAGTTGGCGACTTGAAATTTAGCCCTACACTCTCCAAAACGGCGACTAGTAATAGAAGCTAGAGACGAACGGTTTGCGGCGTTATGCTCAGGTTTACAACGGCTGTACAACAGCCTTTTCTGCAACAGTACTGGGGTAAAAGAAAATTTAACAACTCTATGCATGCATAAATTAGAAAACCATGTACTGTGCACAACAGGTTTGGTATGTGGCGAGTATAAATTCTGAAATGGCGAGTACTTTTTAAGGTCTAATGGCCAAGTGGCGACTGCAACTGGAATGACATTCGAGAGGGTTGACGGGTGGGTAATTAGGTGGTATTTTAGGGATAAAAAACACATTAACCCATTCAGGCTGGGAAATGGGAAATCAAGTTGATTTTATCCCAGAAAACCTTCCCAATTAAACTTTTGCATTGCAAATGACTTCGACGATTTGAGGTTGTTGGCTGTGGCCATTGTCTCCTCCCGGATTAGTTGGTAGGTGCCTTGGGGAAGCCTTGAACCTTCTGGAGGATGGTGAAGGGACCGACGAAGGCTTTCGCCTGGCTTGACATGTACCTTAGATAATGTGAAGTAAAGGTGGTTTCACACTTCCAAGAGGCTATTGTAGAATCTCTTCAATGGAACATTGTTGCAGGCTGCCCAAGAAGCAGAGACATTCCCCGATGCAGGTGAATCAGTATTCTTGTATGTAAAGCCAATAATTCATCGTAAAGAAGAGGCTATCACTGCAGGAGTGGTCTGTCCTGTATTTGATCGATAAGGCAGAAACACCTCTGTTCTTCCTTTTCTCCATGCTTGATCCCTGGTTGCTTCAAGGTAGAGCATAAGAGCTGGGGAGCACAGTAGTCTTTTGTTCTCTTTCCAGCAAGTGGTACTAGGGCAGGGACAGTGAACGATTTTAAATCTTCAAATGGACCCTGCATTTTTGCTCACAAGGAAACCTGGGGAAGAAGTCTAACCAAACTGTATTCTGGGCTGAAACAAGAGATAAGCCTGAAACAAGAGATAAGCCTCATCCAAGTTGAGTGCTTGAAGCTCGTTAACAGTTTTTCTGGCCGCAAGAGCAAGGAGGAACACGGTTTTCCGTGTGAGTAGACCTAATGAAACACTACTGACTAGTTTGTAAGGTTCTCTTAAAAGGTTTGATAACACGAGGAAGCTTCCATGATGGGAACAGCTTGCAGGTCATAGGTCCTTTGGCACTGGCTTGTGATCCAGAAGTCTTCTATTCTAGGACTGTTGTGTGACCGGCCATTCCAAAAACCAAGTTAATGGCAGAACGATAAACCTTGATTCCAGGCGTGTTCAATCCGGAGCTGAATAGATGATGGAAAAATCAGTCAATTGGGCTAGAGTTGGAACCAGATCGATTGTGTTCCTGTGACATCAACGATGAAGTAGATGCCATTTACCCTTGTGTATCTTGCGGGTGCAAGCCTTATCCAGAAAGGCCACCTATTTGGAGTAACTAACTGGGGGATAAGAGCAAGACGTGAAAACTTAGGGCTTGAAGCGACTTGCGTGGAATCTGTCCCCCTCTTTGCATTAACAAGTTTTCCGCCACGGGGAGTTTCCTTGGATAGTTAATGAGTAGTCCCAGGAGCGGTACAAACCAGGAGTAGGCTGGGTAGGTTGGTCAGTCTGGAGCTATGACAATAAAAATCAACTCCGATGTTATCCAGGATGAAGAAAAAATAAAGTGAGGGCAGTGGGCAAACATCCCTTTGCCAAGGCGTTGTCAGAGCATCCGTTAACCATGCTTCTGGATCCTACACTACATTTAATCACAATCGTCTGCTACCAAACATTCGAAACTCTGCACTAGTCTGTAGTACCACTGATCTTCGCCGTGTGTTCTATCTGGATGCTCCACTTCTTAATCTAAAGCAACATCCAGTTCTGGCCTAACCAGATGGTTGATGTTGCCAAAGCTTGGGCTAGCTATGTTCATCAACAGTTTATCATTAAGCACAAAGCGCTTGATGGCATTAGACTAACGCTCGGAGATGGTTGCCCTTTAAGACATTGGTATAAGTAACACTGTTGTCTTCTCCCACGCAATGGGATGTAATGTCTTCTTGCATGTTTGGCGATGCCAGTTTTGCGGTTCAACTTGGATAGTGCACCAGCATGGTCTGTAAGTCTCACGTGAAGCTCCCCATGGGTATCACCCACATAGACAGCGTCACAGGAACTGCATGGAACCCCATAGACGACGCCTCTTTCAGTGAAAGGTGGGACCATTTGAACAGCGCAGGAGCTCTCGGAGAGGAAGTTGTGGGGGGGGGGGGAAGGCTGGACCTACTTCTCGTCTCATAACGATGACTTGGAAGAGAGGCAGGTGGGGAGAGGAGATGGAAGCAAGGGGGGGGGGGAATCTGGCTGAGGAACAGGCAGGGTACACGTCTCGGGTGGAGCAACTTTTTCAAATTAGCTGGATACTGAACTCGGCAGACTTTCTCACTACGTCCTCACGATCACCTTAATTGGTCCTTCAGTGTATTTCAGAATTTTGAAGAGATTAATGACGCTTACGCCAACCAGGAAGTTACAGACTTCTGTACTGTGAATTTTTGGTAGGATTCACCATAGTTTTTCAACTAAGTCTTCCGCCTCTTCAGGTACTGGGCGATTAGCACACTACTGTAACAGCACTAAGTTTTGAAAAACTTGTAGTGAGACCAACTGCCAGTTACGTTGACAGTGGCTCCCACTCTTCTCCTTCTTTAGGACGTGGTGGAGGAAGGTAAGCTTACCACGTGTAAGAAAAATCAGAGGTAAGCTCTGCTGTGGTAATATTGGAAATTCCTTTATGTGCGGGTTCTTGGATATGCATGAGTTTCACCTGATTGTTTTGGAGATACTGAATAGCACGGCATTCAAGGGCACGTACTTGTCGCTCGAAGTGTGTGTTTGATTTAAGTAGCGTTTTGTTTTATTGCCAAGCTATTTTATGATGGAGGCTGTGATGGTGGGCCGCTATTCAATTTTCTTCGACTTTCTTCTTCTCAACGTCCGTCACGTGCTCTTCGACCCATTTGCTAATCCGTCTCTTGGTTTCCCCTACGTACATACTGCTACAATTAGTGCAGGGGACAGCGTAGACAGCTGCTGGCATTTGTGGGAGGTGTAGAAAAGGATAGGTGGCTTTATTGCATTTTGAAGGGGGAAGGAGCCATGCGGTGTTGGCTTCTGTTTAGATCGGGTTTGGGGTCTGTGGGTGGGTTGGTTGAATGGGTCTGGCATGGGGGGTCCCTTCCATCTTCTGGTTTCTTGTTGGTTGGGGTGTAGGAGCTTGGGAGGAGGCATTTCTTTTTCATGAACAGGGTCTTTAGGTTCGGTTAGTTGCGAATAAAGCATTGGATACCTATCTCTGTTAGTGTCTTTTGGACCTTTTCTGTTTTTCCTGCACAGTATGTTACCACTTCAACTGGATTTTGTTGGTCTTGTTTCTTTTCGTTCTATAATTTTGGGTGGAATTTCCACTTTCTTGCGAGATCAATTGCTCGGTTGAAAATTCAAGATGGATATCCTAATTGTAGGAATTTGGTTTTGAGAAGTTGGAAGTGAATCTCTGCGGTCTCTCTCTATTTTTCCATCGGATTTTGATTTTTTTCATTTCACTCATCACAATGGATTTTAGTTGGTTTCTAGGATGGCCGTAGTCATAGGGAATTTCTATTCCAGTCTGTGTAGGGTTCCCATTCGAGGTTCCTACGTGCCTTCGAATGCCTTGCTATTCAGTATCTCAGAAACAATCAGGTGAAACTCAGGAATATCCAAGAACCCGCACGTAAATGAATTTCCAATATTACCACACTACAGCTCACCTCTGGTTTCTCTTACATGTGAAAAGCCTACCTCCCTCCACCACCACCCAAACGAGGAGAGGGAGCCACTGCCAATGTAACTGGCAATTGGTCCTACTACACGTTTATCACAACTTTCTGATATTATGGTAGTGTGCTAATTACCCGGTGCCTGAAGAAGACAGTTGAAAAACTATCCTGCCGAAAATTCGTAGTACAGAAGAAGTCTGTCTGTAACTTCCTAAGTGGCGTAAGCGTTATTAATCTCTTAAAAATTCGTAATTCAAGACAAGTAAAATGAGCCTGTCGGCATTCAGAATTCTCAATAATGTGCATTTCAGGCTGACTTTTTCACTTCTGCACCTTTCCATCTCTCTTAGCACCTTTGCTGGGTTCCCCAAAACAGAGGAATGGACCACAATACAACACAATTCGTTGATCACTAAAGCTCGCAGTTGGAAGTCGGGATAGCAAGACTTTTATGGGACCCCCCCGAATGCCAAGGTTTCTGGTACATGCAATCTAGGTGATGCAGTCTTTATTCCCATGCAATTTCACATCCAGGAAAGGTAACCTTTCGTTCACCTTGTCTTCCAACGTGAATTTGAGAACTCTTAAGTCAGGAATTAGTCTTGAGAAACAATACTGTACATGCGAAAATGTAATTGGAGAAGTATCATTGGATAAAAAAATTACTACACAGTACACACAACATTAAACCAACCTCTTTGGCACCAGCATCCTTGATGAGCTTAATTATGGGTCCAATAGTATTGCCTCTCACTATGGAATCGTCAACTAGGACGACTCTCTTTCCCGCAAAGTTTTCGCTGAGTGGACCAAATTTTTTACCTACACCCAACTGCCGTAAGCGGTTGCTCGGCTGAATAAAAGTACGGCCGACGTAGCGATTCTTGCAAAGAACTTCAAGAAATGGCAGTCCTGTCTGAAACAATGAAGGGTACAAGAATAAATAAATATGATGAAGGTTTGTACTTGATGATTCTTTAATATCAGATACACAGACTGACAACTTGCTTTCTGAGCAAATCCAATTGCGGCTGGTGTTGCCGATTCAGGAACTGTGCTCACAAGATCAGCTTCTACTGGTGATTCTACGGCAAGCTGAATACCACACCGATGTCGTACCGAGTACACCATTTGTCCTTAAACAAAAAGAGAGACTGGTGCTATTAGACACTGAGCCGAGGAGGAGGGAAAACCGTAGCCTACTTCTGTCTTAGCAACTGCAGAAGACGTGTTAAAAATACTACTTTTCACTTCATCTTTTTAATAAAATAACAGCGACTGATTGCATCTTTACATTTTATACACTACAGGAAATGGCAGAAAACTTAATACATACTAGCATGATTTATTTTTACATCATAAAAAAAAGAGAAGTGTGTGTAAAGCCAAATGAGAAAACATTCTAAATTTTAATTTGGGGACAGAATTTAATAAGCTTACGCAGGAAGGAATGATTTTTTTTCAAGGTTAAAATGTACAATTCTTTAGAGCCCACGTTCGTGAAAAATGTTAACATTTCCAATTAACAGAAAATAGTGTGGTCACATCATACGAAAAATGCCCTAAGAAAATTTAAATCATCAAGTATATTTTTACTTATCCTAAAATACTTACCTTTATTCTAGCTATTTAGTTAAATACGCTCTTTTCCTGTCCAATTTATATTCCTTTAGTTTCTTGCAACCACTCATATTTCTCTCATGCACTTTCGCTTGCGCGATCGTATGCCTCTCGTCCGTTTCGTCACTTATTTGCTTGGATACACAATGGTTCGGTAGCAAGTGGGGCCGGACGGAGGGTTTTGTAGTTAAGTATTTTAGGACAAGTAAAAGCATATTTTATGATTAAAATTTAGTTTTCACTTGAATGCGAAAATACTTCCCTTTATTCTAGCTCACTTTGTCCATAAGGACGTGGGTAGAACTGAGCCCTTAGCTGAGATAGCATGAAACTTCCCTTGTCAACCCTTAGCAAAACCTAAAGAGACTTACTGACAGACTGATCTTACTTGTAGAGGAGTTCTCTACCCGGCACAGATGTTTCTGCAATTACCGGTATGTGAGAGTTTTGGGATGAGAAACTGGTTATGTCTCCCAGTTCCCTGTAGTGACACATGAAGATTGCTTAGTGTCTCCGTGAGCATATTGCCGTGATCTTGTAAATGGGGACACCATCAGCGAACGCCGAGAAACTAAGAGAGCACTTAGCTCATGGGCCTTGATGGCTTCCTGGATGTTGACGCAGTCCACAGACGACTCTTGTGCCCTTCGAACTGTAGTACAAATCCCTTGGTTCACTTTCGTTTTGCAGGTGAGGTCTTCCCTTCGTCGTGACTATTTGGGAAGAAGTATTTATTAGTGAGAAGAGTGGGAAGTGACGCGACTTCGATATAGAACCTTAAGGATCTCATGGAACACTGACGTCTTTCTTCATCCTCTTTGCTAACCAAGGATTCCAGTGTCCGAATTATTATGGGCTTAGTTATGTCCTTGGGTTATTGTGTCTTGGCCTGAATTATGGGGTATAGAGTGGCATTAACGCTTTTCCATCCCTTTTCAAATCTGAAGCCTCTCTTGTTCCTGGAGAATGCTGTGAGATTGCTCTGGCGTGCTGTGGATGCCATGTGTTAGATGCAGGAGTGAAGCTTTTCTTAGTGGTTTGCACAGTGGCCACAAAATGCTGGCCAGTTCCAGAGGGAGGTTCCAGGCGGGAAACCAAACATTTGATGCGAGGATCAAATTTTCAAACGAATGCGTTAGTCCTGTTACAATGCGACTATACCGTAGTAAGCCAGGACAGAAATAATCACCGAGCGACATCCTGTAGTTGCCATCACTGACAGCTCAACCACGAAATTGGTTAAGTCTGTCACTTCCGTCTGAACATCCATCTTCGGCATCATGCAAACCACTTCCTCCATATTGCCTCATACACTTTAATTGTCGATGTTCTATGGCATCGGAATAATTTTGTGAATACCGGCGAGGAGAAACCGGCTGACGCCAGTTTTTCCTTCACAGTCTCCACTTGTGAAGATGAAGAAGTCTGGCGTTGGGATGTTGCGTCTTCCCAAAGTGTTGAACAGTAGGTCCGTGTGGAGGTAGTTCGATTGTATTTTCTATATAAAATTTGGTTAGATCCACGAACCATGCCGCCATTGGACACTGGGGCGCTATTAGTAAGATAGCAGCACTGTTAACTGTCAGATCTTGTTCATAACTCATTGCATCAGTGAAATGGTGTGAACAGGTTGACTGATATCCCCGTCCACTAAATGCTTAGTGCCTCTGTCGCCCAGATCTGGGAGCGGTACGTAATTCGCCAGTTTAGTGTTCTGAATAGTTGTGAAGAGAACCTTCATCGGTTTTTCCCAAGTCTGGAAGATAGTTTTGCTCTTAGGTGAAGCTGCCACTCCGCTGGCAGAGCGTAATATTATGTGCATAGTTGATCCGTCAAATCGTTCAAAGACACATCCCGGGATGTGTCTCGGGATGAGCGACGTTGAAGTCCTGGCAGATGTTGGAGATTTCTGAGACCTCCATGTGAAGGGAGAAGGAGTGGGCCCCTCCCCCATTGTTGATGTACACTACCATTCTGGTGTTGTCGTAGATGACGCTGACCGAGGAGTCTTGCACTACTACCGACACTTGCATAAGGCATTTAACACTACCTGAAGCTCCACTTGTTTAAGTGCGAGTTCTCTGTCCCCCACATGGGTTCCCTATCCTTGCAGTGAGGCATCCATGAACAGCGTGTGAGAAGGTGTGGCTGCATGTACAACTACTCCCGTGGTCAGATTGTGTTCATTGCTCCCCCAGTGTAGCTCGTCTTGGCAGGAGCTGGAGCGAACGATGTCCTCCCATTAATCCTGTAGATCCAGAAGTACTGTCAGAACCAATGGAGGCATTTGACTTGCCAGGCCCCCATTGTTACTAGGGTTGTCATTGAGTCTACTTGACCTGTGACACTGCTGAGAGTCCTAGCAGACATAGAGATCTGTTTGTCCAGTTCTGAATTGATGATTTCAAGGCCTTACCAGAAACACTGCCAGATGGAATGTTGTTCCCCCGAACGTGAACTGACAACTTGACTTCTTAGGGTTGACGGTGGGATTCTCTGAACGAGGCCAACGTCGACATTTTGAAATGTTGTTATTGATGAACACGATGAACAGTCACCGGTTGAATATCAATCTTGACCTTACGTGAGCCGTAAAAACCTATGGTTCCCTCAGGTGATGGTTGGATTGCTCCTTGTTCTAGCAGCACTTCTGCTTCCCCTGAGAGTTCCTCTTGAGAGATTCGTTGTTGGCTTGAATAGAGGCTTGTAACCTTCTATTACAATGGATAACACGTAACTGTTGTCCGTAACTGATTCCCCATCTTTGAAGTGGAATTGCAGCCTGCCTCCCCTCCACATGTCTATGAAGGGGTGCAGGCTTGGAAGACTTGCTAGTGATTGACGGCCTCCTCTTCCCCTGATACCTCACTGCCTCGGAAAGGGGCGCGGACTAGTATCGATACAGAGTCTTCCTGGATTTTGTTAAATATTGACCCACGTGTGGGAGCCGGAATTACAGTAACTTCGGTTTCTTAATTTGCTTTAAAGTGTTTGAAATACTGTAATCCAGAATTGTGGTAACAGAGAGTTACCTTAACTCTTGTCTAATTTGACAATAATATGGTTCTGGTTTCTGATGTTATATGTATAGCCGCAGCGAGCGTGGCAACACCAGCAAGGCAGGGATGTTATTTATGGTAATTCCAGTTCCCATGCAGGTGACCGTATTTCAGAAAAATCGTGAGTTACGGTAACTCCGTGTTACAACCATTCCGGATTATTTCAGACACTTTTAAAGCAAATTAAGAATCCAGAGTTACTGTTATCCAGGTCCCAACACGGGTCAGCATTTAAGAAAATCCCAGAATTAATGTGACTCCGTGTCGATACAATTCTTTGATTTCTTGATCCAATCCGCTTCGACTTCCTCCTTCCACGGAAAAACGTGTTTGATGCTCCCCTGCCTTTTAGGTTCCCGACGATTGCTGGGGTTCTTTAAAATGCACTTCAGTATTTGGCTTCCCAGTGTATGGACCAGTCCGTTTCTGTTGAGCTAGTTCCTTCTGAGGTGGTGGCTTTGCTTCTTCTCCAGGGCAATAACCAAGAACTTCCCATTAAACAGCTTGTCCGAATTGTGGAAAGGTAGAATTCTAAGCTTCCACACCACATCCATAGGGATGTAAGACATTCCTGGAGAATTACTTTGTCTTATAACTCTTTAGATGGCTGGAGGAATAACTGTAATGATGCTGTCAACGCTGAATCCACTAAGTTTGCAAGAAAGAGAGCTCGCAGTAAGAGGTGGAGAATCCTTGCCTATGACTATTTTTGTTTCGTTGGGATCCGAAGCGTTGTTGGTCTTGACAAACTGGAGTCGAATTCCATCAATGTCTCCTTCGCGAGTACTTCTGCTTCTTTGTATGTTGACATTTTTAACCGGGAAGGGGGGGGGGGGGGGGGGAATTAGTGGGG